>LBNU01015406.1:85608-98386 GCA_014162995.1 Artemisia annua
AACCGCTTTTTAAACTGAGATAAGCACTTAAAATAAGCAGATTAGTGTTAGTCGTACCTGCTTATATTTAGGGCTCATTATCGATATCTGATGTGGCAGATAAGCAGTTTTAGTGTGTTTGAGATTGCTTATCTAAATTGGTTTTGTAATGATTTGTGAGTGAAAAGGTTATGTTGATTGATAAGCGGTGTTATAAGCAATTCCAAACACCCCAGTAGACAACGTGTGCAAAACACAGATACAAGTGCTTTTTTTAATTTATTCTTTCACCTTATATCCTGTGGCATGTTTTAGTATGGTTGATAGAGAGATTATGATTATTCGGTATCACGTTATCAGTTTCAAACATAATGCCAAACACCTCTTAACTCCGTAAATGAGTTATTTTTTGGTGATTGAATAGGCTATTGAATAGGTAAGTTTGAATATTGTACAGATAGTAATGATTTCATCGAGACAACTAATGCAGACTGGGATTTCAATATATAGAAAGGACCTCTAAGCTAGGCAGCCAGTTCTTTCCGTCTTCTGGTCCAGTTTTCAGGTACATCAAGTCTATTGACACTGAGTCGTCTTAACCTTTTACCATTTTTGGGTATAGTCGATAACGGCAAAACAGTTAAGCCTTCACACTCGGTAATATATAAATATGTTAAGCATCTCAATAGGGTATTTGATACGGCTAGTCTTATAAGGGTATGCGATTCAGTTATGGTGATCCCTAGCTTGTCAAGATGACTTAGGCACTCCAAATCAGTAAACCCTGCTTCATTCTCGCATTCAGAATCGTGAACCTCCCAAGTTTCGTAGCTGTAATATAAATTAAGAACTCTCACCTGAAATAATCTGTTTATCGCTTCACGTGGAATCGTTCTAAGATAAGTACGTTGAAGATCCAAATGCCGGAGGTTTTGCAATTTGCCCAACTGTTTAGGCAGAGTGGTTAACTTGGTATGTGACAAATCAAGATGACGAAGTTCAACCAGCTCACATATACTTTCAGGGATCTCTCTAAGGCTGGTATACGATAGATTCAACACACGAAGAGATGGCATAGACTGGAAAAACCAGTTTGAGATCCTGCTTAAACAACTGTTCCAATGAAGCAGCAACGTCAACAAATGCGGGCAAGCCAGAACCTCAGGTAGTTCAGTTATTGCATTATCCCATAATGCAATTCTTTGCGCCCCTTCCCAACTTGATATCAGGTGCTTCAGTCAGCCCTGCACTAGGCTGAACAAGATACTTCATCCGGTTCTTTCCATCAAATTTCTTTAAACTACAATTATATATGTGAGTATACTGATTTTTTAAGTCCAATTAGACAAAGCTCTTACGCTAAAAAAAAACCATTAGCCAACACAACACAATATGGTTTGCCATATAATGTGAAACGAGCGTATTCCAGATATCACTTGTGGGAGTCTCGTTGAGCATTTCAATTGCATATTGCCACTCCTCTTCAGTCTCTTTGTTGGCCATAACCCGTCCCATGGTGACTATTGCAAGAGGAAGGCCTCCGCATTTTCTGACTATTGTCTTGGCATAAGATTTCATTTTCTGTGAGCTTAAGATGCCATATCTACCGAGCTTTTGGCAGAAAAATGACCATGTCACTACACACATCCATGTCACTACACACATCCATTGAGCGTGTAGTAAACACAAGTCTGAATTGCTTATGCTCTTCATAATCGTATCAATTATTCCAGCAATCGAACCAGTAATCACAACTACAGTTATATATGTGAATATAGTGCTTTTTTAAATCCAATTTTGACAAAGCTCTTACGCTAAAAAAACCATTAGCCAACACAACACAATATGGTTTGCCATGTAATATGAAACGAGCATATTCCAGATATCACTTGTGATATGAAGAATACCGTTCAATGGCAACAACCAATTAGGAATCTATAGAACCAGAAACAAGATTCGAAAAAGGATTGTTATTGGAATGAAATTGAATGATTACCAATCATTACAAATGAGAGAGAATTACAAGAGAGGGAAATTGTGATAACAAAACTTATTGAAAGAAATGTGACAACAACTTATTTAAAGGGGTGTGAGCGAGGCGGGAAAAGCTGTTGGGATACCCAGGTGCACCTCACGTGGTCTAGTTTAACAACTAGACACGTGCACCTCACGTGCCAAACGGCTAGTCCTAATTGGCTCATATCATAATGATCGGTTGATGACTATTAAAATAAAAGTGAAAACACTACATCTGTGATCAACGGTGGATCCAGTATTTCAGACCACAATCACTCACCGAGGGGGTTAGAGAGCTTAAATCTTTGTATCCATCAGTGTGTTTCAGGTATCCCGGGAGCCAAAATTGCCAAAATGAGTTATAGCACTGATCATGTTGCCATAAAGTGTGGACGGAAAGAAGACGTGGTCTCAGCTGTGTCCCACTCCAATCTATTCCACCACTCTATATTGCCATACACCGTTGGCTGTGGTGAATTGCCAGAAACTTTCAGTGGCAGTTTTGTCAGTTTCGGACAATTGATCACAGCAATACTTTGTAGGCAAGGGAAATAAATCGCCTTCTGAGCAATACTAGTTAGCAAAGGTAGGTCTCTTAAAGATATAGCGCGAAGGCATGGGAACGCTTCCTCGTGTATTGGTTCATCCCCACTAATTACTTCTACAATTTCTTTGCAGTAAAAAAGATAGACCATCTCAAGCTTCGGAAGCTGCAGGATCCAAGAAATGTTCTTCAACTTGTCGCAATACCATATGCTGACAGACCGAAGATTTTGAAGGCTTCCTTTCATAATTGGGTTCTTCCACACGACTGTCAAGCATGGAAGACGATATATAGAAAGGACCTCCAAGCTAGGCAGCCAGTTCTTTCCGTCTTCTGGTCCAGTTTTCAGGTACATCAAGTCTCTACAATTATTGACACTGAGCCTTCTTAACCTTTTACCATTTTCAGGTATAGTTGATAACGGCAACACAGCTAAGCCTTCACACTCGGTAATGTATAAATATGTTAAGCATCTCAGTAGGGTATTTGATACGGCTAGTCTCTTAAGGGTATACGATTCAGTTATGGTGATCCCTAGTGTATCAAGATGACTTAGGCACTCCAAATCAGTAAACCCTGCTTCATTCTCGTATTCAGAATAGTGAACCTACCAAGTTCCGTAGCTGTAATATAAATTTAGAACTCTCACCTGAGATAATCTGTTTATCGCTTCACGGTGGAATTGTTCTAAGATAAGTACGTTGCAGATTCAAATGACGGAGTTTTTGCAACTTGCCTAACTGTTTAGGCAGTGTGGTTAACTTAGTACGTGATAAATCAAGATGACGAAGTTCAACCAGCTCACATATACTTTCAGGGATCTCTCTAAGGCTGGTATATGATAGATCCAGCACACGAAGAGATGGCATAGACCGGAAAAACCCGTTTGAGATCCTGCTTAAACCACTGTTCCATTGAAGCAGCAACGTTAACAAATGCGGGCAAGCCAGAACCTCAGGCAGTTCGGTTATTTCATTATCCCATAGTGCAATTCTTTGCGCCCCTTCCCAACTTTTGATACCAGGTGCTTCAGTCAACCCTGCACTAGGCTGCACTAGATACTTCATCCGGTTCTTTCCGCATTCAGATGCCATCCACAAGGCAAAGCTTCGAACAACGTCATGCATCTTTACTTGGGTTTCTACTTCACCAGCTTCCAAGAGACAAGCAACTTTTAGAGATCGGATAATTGTGTGCCCCATATTTCGGGCTTTACCTTCATGGGAATTGTCTAAAATCTCTTCGCCAACCCAATACTCTATAAGTTGCTCTATCTCTATGGAATAGTCTTCAGGGAATAGGGTACAGTACATAAAACATAATCTTAGTGTATCAGAATTCAAACTCTGATAACTAAATTTTAGAAGCGTGAAGACATCTTCCATACCTCGAAGTTCTGTGGGAGTCTCGTTGAGCACTTCAATTGCATATTGCCACTCCTCTTCAGTCTCTTTGTTAGCCATAACCCGTCCCATGGTGACTATTGCAAGAGGAAGACCTCCGCATTTTCTGACTATTGTCTTGGCATAAGATTTCATTTTCTGTGAGCTTAAGATGTCATATCTACCGACCTTTTGGCAGAAGAGTGACCATGCTTCTTCCTCACCTAAAAATTCGATCTTGATTTTGTTGTCCGCATCCATGTCACTACACACATCCATTGAGCGTGTAGTGAACACAACGTTGCATTTGTTATCCTTGTCAGGAAGAGGAATCCCAAGTTTTAACAGATCGATTCTTTCCCATATATCGTCTAACAAGAGCAAGAATTTCTTCTTCCTCATTACGTTATATATTTTTACAGCTCTCTGTTCTGGAAAATCATTCTCGTCCCAAGATAAACCCAATCTTTCTACAACTGCTTGTTGGATCTTCTCGACCACGAAATCTTTAGATGCCACTGCCCAAATCACAACATCATATTCAAGCTTTTGGGTTAGTTCGTTGTTTATCCTTTTCAAAAGTGTTGTCTTCCCAACCCCACCCATACCATAGAGTCCCAAAGTTGTCCCTTCGCGTGTCATGAGCAATTGGTGAACTCTTTCCAACATCACATCAAGGCCGATAGTTGGCCCATTGGGTACTGCCCTCCACGTCAAGTGGAATAATTCCTCTATCAGCTCCATTCACATCAAAGTTCTTTTTTTGAAGATCATGTATGATCATAAGCTGCTGTCTCACCTTCTTGATCAGCTTATATCTCAGACTGCAATCACAATTGCAGCAGCAGCTACGCTGCCACACTAATTCAGCCTTCTCTATGATCAAACCAACTTCAGCTTCAACACTCGCTACACGTTCCATCCACCCTTTGACTTGATTAGTAGGTGGGCGCCCCAGTAACTTGGCCTGCTCAACTTGGGTTTCCAAGTCTTTCCTTGCTTCTGTCAGCTCCTTCAACGCCCTTGTCATGGATGCCGCACTCTCACTCAAGTCAGAATTGCTTATGCTCTTCATAATCGTATCAGTTATTCCAGCAATCGTACCAATAATCAGGGGCACAATTTCCATTGCCATTGATATGCTTTTGTTAAAGATATTTTTTTAAAAAAGTCTTAGATATATGATATGTCAGTCTTTTGCTGCTTCTTTAACAGACGGGTAAGTTGACTCGGTTGTGCTACTAGTATTTTAGGAAATATCCTTGTTGTTTCACTATGATAGAATACCACAACTATCGCAATCTATGGGTCGACATGTCAACTATTCCCCTTAAATGTTTAATTAACCTTGTCCTGGAATAAAATGACTTGTAAATACATTCTGTGATCACAAGTAGCATTAATAAGAGAATACAAGTCATTGATTAAGTCAACATAATACATGTGCTACCAAAAGTCAACAGTGGAGGCTAACAGCTAACAGAAACATCAAACATCAAAGACCACTAGGGTGCTAAAATTATCGAAAAATCCTCTTTGCTGAAGTCTTCAGTAGTCCAATTCATCATTCAAAATCCACCCGGAGTTTATAGCTTAAATGACGCAAGAGATGAAAATTTGCTTATATATTTTATACAGAAACCTTTTGGGTCCCCATTATGAGTGACACACACCAGACTCCATATGCAAACTTTTTATAAGACTGTTAAAATCTAAGCTGTGACATCTTATTTGGGTTGACAATGGAGATTGGTAGTACGACAGCCATTATCTAAATTTTCCATGAAGATATAAGCAAAATATAAGATGTTTCTGTCAAAAATAATATGCAAAGGAGAAGACGACAAAAGTATCATGTTAACAAGAGAGTAGCATTTCTTGTCATTCTGCAAACTAACAAAGTCATTACCCTAAAATGCAGAGATTATTAATGCAGCCAAATTACAACTGATTTTTCTCAGCTTCAAAATTTCCAAGAAAGAATGTAGTAGTGGTAGCATTACACAAGTTGAAATCATGGTGATCATGACATTGAAAAGCCATACAAAGTTCCCAAAATAGGTTTTCTTTTATGTGTGTTTTCCTTTAACTGCAAACTCAGACATAGTAACCGGTGAATGTGAAACCCCTTCCAATGATCTCACCAGAACAAAACCATGCAAAGCATTCAACCCCAAACAAAGCAGCAATTCCAAGTTGTTCAACGTGCATATCCTTCTTGTTTTGCCATAAATTCTTCACGAAATCAAGCTCCTTCTTCAATGACTCGTTACGGCTAGGGAGGCTGCAGAATATGCATGGATTATGTTAGAAAACTGACCAAATTTATTATACAGAACTACGAGGGTACATAATCTAAGTGCAGTGGAAATCATAAACCATTAAACTTATTGAAAAGAATAATTAATACACTTTAAGCCTCTTACATAAGCTAGACTGTTCGAACTAGAGATACAAATTCGATCGATTCTTGATGGATCGCTTTGGATTACAATCGACCGGCAACGGGTCACACCAGTAAATTTTCAAAAATTAGCTAAAAATGAAATAGGAGAAATGCAGAGTGTAAAGCCCGTCAAAGTCGCTCAACATGTATCGATATGCCTATAGCATTCTAAATCATTTCATTAAAATTATCTTTTCAAAGAGATATCATTTTTATTAGACAGACTAATAAATCCAATAAAGGATGAACGAAAGATTTGGTGACCCATTTCAACCCATCACATTCAAGATGATCCCATACCCTTTGTTCACATGAAATCCCCAACTTTTTCATATGAAGACATGTTGGTAATTGTAGCAACAAGCACCTAAAGCTATTGAGAACACAAAAGTATGATCCAAAACCACTCTTTTCTTCATGAAAAGCCAATTCTCTGGTATAGGCGATGGTGAGCTATGCAGAAATAGGTACCCTAAGCTATAGTTGAAGATGGCCTTAGACCCAAACATGATGACCAAAAACCAGGTAAGTGACATGTATTGCTACTATTATATAAGCATGTCTTTTTCTTTATTTTCCTCGCCAAGCTACATGAAAGAGACTTCCGGAAGTCCACAGAAAAGTTAATTCTAATTGCCCACATTGGCCATATGCCGACATGCCGTAATCCTCTACAAGATCCTAAAGTCTTAGCATTACCCAACCATGTACACTTGCTTCTTTACTAAATACTGTTTGCACTTAAAATAAAATTGTATCTGCTTTATACCGTAGAAAACAAGTTTTGTTATCAGCCAAGAGATGGTCAAGGGGTTGTTTGTTCAGAATTATAAAGCTATTGAGCCAAAGAAAACAACTTCCAAGACTATATAAAAGGGTCAAAATGTTAGTGAAGTCATATGCAACAATTTGTAGACTGTTAATAAGATCTAGTAAAACAAATCAAATTTTCAATCATGACAAGGACTAATCTACCCATTTAGACACTATTCACTCATCTGATGTATAAGGTTCAACTTTAAGATATTATCATTTTTAGTACTGAACCCTCTGGCTTTAGTACAGAAATACAAAAATGAGTTACGCATTTAAACAAACTCGAAGTAAAATCATATAACAAACTTATGAGAGAGAGGTAAACACAAAACACTAGTTCAGATTTCTTGCCAGTTGCTTTGACAGTAACAACGACAAACTGTACACATAATAAGTGAATTCTAAGTCCATCTCTCACATCAAAATTATTAGAATAATTTCTGAAAAATCATTATTATAATTATAAAAAATCATCTATGAAAGTGAACTGAAAGCTTGCATCCTAGGATCGGTATTAGCCTCTTTTGCTCGATGAAACATGCAGTTTTCCAAACATTGAGTGCCAACAGAAAAATATGAGACAGACAGATGGAAACAACTTTTTTAAATAGATCTTTGACCAACACAGATGACCTGACTGAATTTTGTGGGAGTGTGACATTAGTTTGTATGTAAATCCTAATTTAAACATGGATGACGGAGTTTGTGTCGGTATAATTTCACCGACATATATGAATCAAGATCTTATAACTTCAAGCTACCCCAGACACCAAGGTCAAAGGGCCTAAACACAAATATAGATTTTAAGCAGTCCCCAAGTAGAAATTTTAAGTAGAACTGAAAAGCCTCGAAAGTGTGAACACCAAATCCCACAAAAGTTTTTAAAGTACGATGATCTTATGTTAACATACGACTTTTTTATTAGAACAAACATTTTGCCTGCACCTCCTCATATGCATTTGCATCATCAGAAAACCCAAGGTGGCTATTTTGATTCATTTATCTAAAAACAGGTTAACCGGGACTTACTTAATCATCAACTAGTTCAATTAAAAAGATAGATAACTAGTTCAGTTTATATTCATAAAAATTCAAAAAGAGGACAAAAATAGTTCGTGCAATGGGCCTTGCCCGACCTGTTACCTAACGGGCCTATTTTACCAGCTCTACAGAATACAAACAGTTTAGGACTGATGATAGAAAATAATTTGAAATATGAGATGATCTCCATGGCGAGAACCAGAACCAACTAAGCTAAACACATATATCATCATTCTATAAAGTAACACGATTGTGTATCGACTACATTTGCACAGAACACCACATAGAAAGCAATTTTAACTGAACCGAGACACGAGTTTAAAGAGCAAACCTAGCAAGACGAGTGTAGAACAACTGTTTGGACAGCTCATTGCATTTCTCAACAGTTGCGGGGCTCTGAACATACTGCTTGTTTTTCTCCATTATATCCTTGTAGTAAACACTTCCATGTGCAGACAAAAACTGTTTCGCCTGAAATGCCTTAGATTGCAACTGCTTCAACTGTGCTGCCATCCTATCTGCAATTAACAACTATTATGATAAATTCAGCATTGAAACAACCCAAAAGAACCATCTAATCTACGATTAAAATCTTGAATGAGCACATACTGAATGACAAAATTAAGAAATAAAAAAGAAACACGTGAACTCAGACTACTAAATGCAAACCACTCGCAAACACAAGGCTATAAACTCTAGATTAAGACCAGCAATGTAACACTACTCGCAAACAGATGCTAACAATCACACAATCACCACTAACCAAAGTTCATTTTACATTTGTAAAAACTAACAACACATCCTAGAAAACGATAACACTCAGTTTACAACAAACTAGTCCACTTCACAATCTAGCGTTGTGTATTAATTCCATGAACTTGCAAAACGAAGATTTGTTTTGATTTGAGGAATCACAGAACCACTTTGTTGTTTATAATATTTTTTGTATCAATATGTTTGCTACACAAGGCTCCACTCAAGGTTTGGACCAACAACAAAATACTTTGTCAATCGATACTAACAATCACACAATCACTACTAACAAAAAGGTAATTTCTAATCCATCTCCAAGGTGGCCTACTGATAAAGCATCCCAAAGATCTCACTAGGTGAACATTTTGGGATTGCCAGTGAAAAGTCCAGAAACGGCCACGGAAATACGTTTTAGGCCACGTACATCTGAGCAGGATAGCCTAAACAAGGATCCCTCTCCACTTTTTTTTAAAGGTCATTCCTACATTTCTAACAAAAGCACCGTAGAAATTCAATAATCCTCTATTTTCCGCATTCAACCACCACCAAATGACCTAGTGGTAAGGCACTTAGGGGGTATTTGTTTAAGCTTATTTACGGGTTTAAGCGCTTATCTGTTTTCAGCTTATATTTCATAAGCTCAGTTTTCGCGGCTTACTTTGAAACTTATGGGCTGATATAAGTTTGTTATGCCATAACATAGTTATATTAAGTCTCAAAATAAGCCGAGAAACATAGGGGTTATAAAACATAAGCTGAAAACAGATAAGCTCGTAAGCCCATAAACAAGCTTAAACAAACACCCCCCCTTTACATCCAAACACCACAACAAT
This sequence comes from Artemisia annua, assembly GCA_014162995.1. Classification (NCBI taxonomy): domain Eukaryota; kingdom Viridiplantae; phylum Streptophyta; class Magnoliopsida; order Asterales; family Asteraceae; genus Artemisia; species Artemisia annua. The sequence goes on from LBNU01015406.1 coordinate 95,419, forward strand.
CCTTCATATCATAAAACACTCGCCAACTTAAACTATCAAAACTAGTAACCATAAAACTCATCTCATAAAAATAAACCAAACAAAATGTCAAGTGGTAAGGCACCTAACCCCCTCACAAAAAGTCTAAGTTCAAACCTAACTAGGTACACATTTGGGTCGGTTAGGACGCGTAAATCTGAGTCAGGAAAACCTCATCCGTAACCTCTACTTTCCACAATCAATCACCACCAAATAGCAAGTTCCCTAAATTCCTCACAAGATGTCTAGAGTTCAAACCTCACTGGGTACATTTCACACATTTCAGGAAAAGAGTCAGAAACATTTACAGGACAAGTCAAAGACTCGCCCTCCCTAGGTAACCTAAACACATAAAACCTCATCCAAGTTTACTCCCTATTTTCCGCAAACACCACAACAATCCTTAATACTATAAAACACTCACAAATTTTTATAAACATAAACTCAGTTCATATATTAAATCAAACTACTCAAATGAATTCATTTTAACCTAAATCAATTATATAAACAAAGTCAAATAACTAACTAAATAACTAACATAAGATCTGTAACAGTAACAGATCTAACTGAATATTGTATATACCTAAAGAAATAGATCTGAGTGGTGGTGATGACGTGGCTTCTCTCGCCGCCGATTAACCGGAAAGATAGAGAGAGAAGCTGCTGCTGCTGCTGTGGACTTGTTATGTGTGTGTGAGAGAGAGAGAAATGAATATTGTTATCTTTTATACTCGTAGGCTTCTAGCCATTTTAGCTTGTTTTTCTATTTTTTACTTTTGTATTTCTAAATTACCTTAATTAGTTTTTATCACTGTTTTACAACCCAGGTTGACCCGGCCGGTTGAACTGTGAACCGGTCGGGTGATCAAAAGGCGGTTTTGAACGAAAAACCTGGTTGAACCGTCGGTTAAACCAGTTGAATCGTGACTTGATGGATGGCTCGGTCGGGCCAATTAAAAAACCGGTTTTAAAACATTGGTTTTTATAGCTAATTTAATGAACTTAAACTTTCCTTATTTAAATGAAACTCTTTGTTTTATGAGAATGATTATGCATACCTTAAAATGTAATGTATTCCAATATTATTCTTATTTTTTTCTTTATAATTCTGATTATATTATAAAATTACAAAACAAAAAATATAAAGCATAAAATATAAAAGAATGTAAAAAGCAAGGCGTAAGTAGAAAAGTAAGATAGAGGTATGTATAACAACACTCATGAATATTTTATATAAGGGATGAAAAAGTTACCAAAATATTTTATTGATTTTATTACTTATTAACTTAATGATATATATATTTATGTTAAGTTGCGCTTAGCAATATAGCGAACTCAAGCTCGGTGAAGTTCAGCCTCAACTTGATGAATTTAGAAATACTTTAGTTGAGTTTGAAAACTAACGAAGGAAAAACTCTTTTTGGGCTTAGTTATTTAATGAGCTGAAAACTAGACTAGGTTTGTAGATAACAAGTAGATATGTTATTGATACTATTTTATGCTTTAAGTTTTTTATATGGAATGGATTGGATTGCATAAAAAGATTGCTTAGACGAAAATATAAAGCGAAAGAAAGTAAATAGATCGGGATCCCTTCGAATCATTGACGAGTAGCCGATGACCGAAGGACAACTATTTTATAGTGGGTTGAACCTAAAGCTCCGATATTATGTAAATAGATATATTACTGATTGTATTTTGTGTGATTATATAATGAGATTTCATGTCTATTTGTAATAGCACATGAGTTAGAGAATAAGCCAAACTGGATAGAATGTTGAAATCGACTTCTTCTTCTCTTCTTCTTTTCTTTTCTTCTCTTCTTTGTTGTTCGTTTGCATGGAGATGGACTTGTATTTATTGATTGAATGACCTCGCTGGATCTATGACCGGATGATATCAAATCTTGTTGAGTTTTTATTGTGCAAAATATGAGTAACTCACGAGCATATTGGCTCCTTTACACTCCTAGTTGTGATGTTATATGATAATTGTTTATAGCAATGAGAAAGTGTTATTGTGTTTGTATGTTTGTTTCACTTTTGTTAAAAAATGATCACATTATTATATATAAATTGCTTAATACAACCCGTTATATAAGAAAATGTAGATTTATACTCGATATATAATATACTTGGATCATAACGCTAGTTCACTTGGATCATGGGTGACATAAAGTCAAGCCCGTTGATTACGAAAACAATGATTAACAATAAAATTCAATTTTGGACTTAGTTATTTGAGGAAAGTTGCGGACGGGCATTTCACTGCTGCTGTTAAGGTATTATGTTCTTCAGGGGTTGTACCTTTAGGTACGGATACTTTGACAGCGTTGTTGGCTAAGCATACTATATTGCCCCCTCCGGTTATGCCTGTTTCTTTGCTCTCCGAATCCCCTCTTTTTGTGGATGTTGATAGCGTTCGTGGGTGCATTCAATCCTTCCCGAAAGGGACTTCTTGTGGGCGGGACGGATTGAGAGCCCAACACATTTTAGATGCATTTTGTGGAGAGGGGTCAACGATTACCGTCGGGGTTCTCAAGCCTATCTCTATGGTGGTTAATTTATTGTTGGGGGGGGAGGTGCCCTAAGGTTTTGGCGGAGTTTTTTGCTTCAGCGCCCCTCACGCCATTGCTCAAACTGGACAATGGGATTAGGCCTATTGTCGTGGGCGCATTTTGGAGGAGGCTTGTCTCGAAGGTGGCTATGAGGGGTGTCAGGAAGGAGATGTCCAAAGACCTTTGTAACTTTCAGTTTGGGGTGGGAGTCCCGAGAGGGGCAGAGGCCGTGCTTCATAGCGCGAATAGATTCTTAAATGAGTTTCACTCGGATGGGTCATTGGCTATGCTTACTGTTGATTTCTTTAATGCCTTCAACTTGGTGGATCGAACTACCCTTCTACATGAGGTTCGGACTCGATGCCCGTCTATTTCCCTATGGGTGGATTTTTT
>LBNU01015406.1:98873-113513 GCA_014162995.1 Artemisia annua
AAAAAAAAAAAAAAAAAAAAAAAAAAAAAAAAAAAAAAAAAAAAAAAAAAAAAAAAAAAAAAAAAAAAAAAAAAAAAAAATTGATAGTACTCCGTGAGTCAGTTTCCACATTAAACTCCACATAGTAAATTTAGGTACCTTCTTGTTCTTTTTGAAAAAAATCGAGTTTCTCACATTAAATCTCACGTAGATTGAAGAAAGAAAATGTTGGTAGGTTATATACCTTAATAACCTATCATACACCAACCAAAGGTTATACATATTAAGCGGGTACTTTAATTCACTAGTTGCTTTGAAAGATGCTATTTAGTGATTTGTATTTCGGTTAAAAATGTTTATTAACCTTTCGTTTTTCCTTTAAAAATTCAATTTTTGTAAATTACACACTTTTTACATGAAAACGTTGATAACAAAATCTACTCTAGAGAGGATATCCGGTTCTATTAATTGCGTTGTCACTTAAGATTTTACTTGTGTTGTTGATTCCGTATTGTCGAAACACTTGTTTTATACTTGCGTTGCTGTAGAGTACTCAATGAGAGTTCTCAAATCAAGAATCATCTATCTCAGATTCTCCGTAATTCAAAAGATATAAACAATTATAAATGAGAGTAGAGAAATAATGTAGATTTCAATAGCAAATATACATAGACAATATCGTTATTACAATTCACCTTAATACTTTGGGATGAAAATTATAGGTCATAATCCCACACTTGTCAACAACAACAAGTCAATAAGCATGTCACTGGCAAACTTAAGAGTTAACAGTATTTAATCCAAATAATTAGCTTGTTTTTACTTTTTGAGATTTGTGAACATTTGTTTAATTCAATTGCGGGTTGCTCAAATACTCGAAACTTTTCACACTTCGATTCTCATCTTTTCTAGTGGCAAGTTAGATAACTGAAGATTATAAAACATGTCACGATTAGATTAAATTGTCAAAAACAGAATATTATTAATATGGAAATTACTTTTAAAAGTGTTCGAATAAGCTCCCCTATAAAACTGAAGAACCCTAATTTTGTTATTTACATGTATTTATGGCCCAAAGCTTCAAAAGGCTTATTTTGTCTGTAATAGTGTAATGAGCTACTAAATTAGAATGAGGGCTAAGAAACTCCATTGTTAGTATGGGCTCATGGTTACCAGCCCAACTAAGAATCTAAAATACTCATGTGATTCTTTTTGTATATTGAATCGTGCTTTGATCTCTGCAATATACGGCTTAACCAACTGAACTGATATAATTGCATTAGAACCAGATGATAGTATAAACCAATGAGAAGTAGTTCAAAACTAACTAGGATATCTTTTCGGTTTTTGGTTCCTTGGTTTATTTGGTTCGGGTTTCTCGGCTCATGAAATATTTTTACAAAACCAAAACGGAACTGAATCGTATATGTTATTAGCGTTAGCTCATATATCTATCTATAGATTATAAGACAATTAAACAAGTACTCTCATCTCACTAAAACTCACCAAAAGATAACACTTAATGAGTTTAAACTTTATAATTTGACAAGTGTATGACAAATGGGCTTTAAAACAAAAGGCTTTAAAAGTGGTCATTAAACTGTTTCAATGAAATCTTGTTTTTGATGTTCAATACTGTGGGTTTCTTAGGGTGGTGGCAATGGTGGAGGTATGGCCTGGCGGTATGGCCATACCGGCGGTGTTCACCACCGCCACATGGGCGGTATGGCCCGGCGGTTTGCTTGAGTGGCATTTGATGCCTCAACGGCATGAAGAAGAACGTTGGGAAAATTTGACCGTTGGGAGGTTTTTTCGAACGTTAGGCACTAGGGAAAAATATATATATATATATATATATATATATATATATACACTACACTTTAACTTACAATTTTATATACTTCCAATTCAAATATATACTAGACTTTAACTTGTAACAAAAAGTATAGCATGGATCAAAGAAAAGGATATGATTCGGGCGATGAGGTTCTATAACGAACCTCACAATCACATAACCAATCCGGCTATGCGAGAAATCACTCTTGCCAAGAAACGTCAATACGCGAAGAAATATTGATGGCCTATCGAATTTTAGATTATGTTTTTTTTTTTCAAGTATTATGTAATGTTCTTTTAATTATTAATGAAATATTTATGTTTTTATTAAATTGTTTAATATAATTTATGAAAATAAAAAATAAAAAATAAAAAAATAAAATTAGTTGGTGGGTTAGGAGGTATGAAAAAAGTATGGTTGCCACTAAAAAGTGTTGAGAGGTATGAAAAAGTATGAATGAGGTGGAATAATATTATTGGTGGGTTGGGAGGTATGGGGTTTTTTGGGAGGCATGATTGCCACCACCCTTAATGAAATATTAGGAGGTTGTGCATGTACTTCATGCTTCCTAATGTGTTTATTGCTTAAATTTGAGACTAACAGCTACGAATATTATAATTTTAGAACGAGAATTGGTGCAATAAAAATTGGAGTTTTTTTACTTCAGGTTTGTTACGATGATTTCATGGTTATAAGTCGTTACTACTTACCTGTTAGTCTGTTACTATTTGTGCCTAAAGACTGATACGCCCCGGGCTTTATGTCATATTATATTTATTTAGGATATGTCGTTGTGTCGTATTAGGAAAATGTCATTGTTTAGATATGTCTTTATGTTTGGCTTGTTTTACAAGCTAGGGTTATTTGGTTATATATACCGAATCATTATTATGAATGTATAAATCAAGTTTGTCAAGTAATTCTCTAGTCTTTTTCTCTCTGTTTTCTTACGAAGCTCGCACACGCTAAAAGTGGTGCCCTATCCCGATACAACCCCTAACCGGGTCGTATCAATTGGTGCTTTCATTGAGAGCTCTCGTTGAGAGGGTTTTTGATTAGGGTTTCCAATTAAAAAAAAAAATACTATTCACGACACTGCTCATCGACACTGTTCACTGGTACTGTTCATAGACACTGTTCATCAGAAATTTTTTTTTTCTCTGTTCTTCGAGTTACTGTTCATGGCATCGGGCAACAACGATCGGGACGCACTATCTAAGCTTTTGCAAATGGGTACGGTGGCCGAATACGAGAATGATTTTAAGATTCTTAAAAATCAAGTAACGGGGATCTTAGAGTCTTTACTTATATCGTTTTATATCTCCTGACTTAAACTAGATCTACAATGTTTACTCTTACGGTCAAATCCCAAATCTCTAGAAGAAGCTTTTTCATTGACCCGCGCGGCGGAAACACGCTTCGCGAACCTAGATATTTGGGGATTTTTGAGGTCCCATCCTTTAACTTTGGGAGAAGACTTCTTCAAAGCTCGTATCACCAAGGGTCGTTTTGAGACAATTGCAAAGGAAGAGAAAGAGCACATCGTTGAAAAGAAAATAGATGTCATTCTACCATTAGAGGGTGAATTTGCTTCACCTAAGGCTGAAGGGTCATTGAATGCTGATGAGTATATTGGAGTTGAAGAGGTTGTGGGTGGTGGCAAAGCGCTTAAGATTGGCGAGGATGAGTTGAATAGAGTGATATCGACACTTAAGGATGGAGGTGATGAATTTGATAGTCGTTTGGATGAAATAAATTTGAATTTAAGTGAGGAATTAGCGGACTCTCAATCTGCATATTTTTCGTATCATCTTGAGGGCAAGGTGATTTTTTAAGGAGTGGGGAGTGTTTCGGCATGGGTAGCAGAAGAGGGAAGACTAGTGTTGTGTTATGTCCAGGTAGTGGAAGGTGGAAGAGGAAAAATGTGTTGGTTGCGATAGCAGAAGGCAGGAGAACTACGGGAGTGGAAGATAGGATTAGGATTAGGATATGGTATCCTGGAATGAAGAGAAATTTTTCAAGACCACACCTTGAGGACAAGGTGATTTCGAAGGAGTGGGGAATGATACGCCCCGGGCTTTATGTCATATTATATTTATTTAGGATATGTCTTTGTGTCGTATTAGGAAAATGTCATTGTTTAGATATGTCTTTATGTTTGGCTTGTTTTACAAGCTAGGGTTATTTGGTTATATATACCGAATCATTATTATGAATGAATAAATCAAGTTTGTCAAGTAATTCTCTAGTCTTTTTCTCTCTATTTTCTTACGGAGCTCGCACACGCTAAAAGTGGTGCCCTATCTTGATACATCCCCTAACCAGGTCGTATCAAAGACCCATGAATTTAAACCATTTAATTTCTAGGGTTTGTGTGAGAATCAAACCTATTGTCACATATTTAGTTTTGAACAAATCTATACTACAAATAAAGCATAAATGACTCTCTCTTTCTCCAAAATTTTAAGACTTACAAGAAATTAAACATGATTTACAACACTTTAATGCACCAAATTTTCAGAATTACAATAAAGTAAGCATATTGTACAACAAAATAAAGTGTGGTGTCATTTTAAGGCCAAAATTCTATCAAACAATATTAATGCCATTAAAAACACCCCTTCACCAAAAATTACAATCATTTAAGCACAATGTACAATAGCTGCAACCAATTTTTAGATTTACAACAAAATAAGCATAGTATACAACAAAATAAGCATGATGTAATTTTCAGACTTATTTTCAGGCTTACAATATTAATGCTATTAAAGTGGTCAATGTTATTAATGACTATAATGACTACTACTTACAAGAAAAGAAACATAGTGTACAACACTTTAATGCACATAATTTTCAGACGTACAAGACAAGAAGCATAGTGTACAATAAAACACCACATTAATGTTATTTAATGTAGTCAATTATTTAACTGGTAAATAAATACAACTAATACAATTATTAAAACACCACTTACATAATAAATACAAATTATCAAGCATATTGTACAATCAAATTAAACACAATTCCTGCATTAAATTTCACTACTACAAATAATAAAGCACATTATACAAATATTCAAGCCCGACCGGGCAACGGGCTTGAGCCCGAGCGGGCGCGGACCAAACGGGCTCGAGCCCGAACAAGCACGGGCCAACGGGTTCGAGCCCAAACAGGCACGGGCTATATGAAATTCTTGATATCCGTAAATTTATTGTCAAAAAGAACATAATAAACTAAAATACATTATTCATCGAAAATTTTTATTTCAGGGTACCCGCCGCTGCAACGTGTGGGTTACAATGCTAGTATACTTAACGTATGATAGCTTTCTAAGTTGTTGTTTGGATATGCGTTCTAATTGTCATAATTATGACTTAAAATCCCAATTGTCAACCCTTTTTTACGTTTAGAAAAGATACTTGCATAGTTGCATGTGCTTATAAATTTATAGTTATCATATCTACTTGAATATTATGATCTATAATAACATGTCTTATTTTGTTTGTGTGTTTTCTACTTAAGTTAGATTTACACTGCTGATTTATCTCGGCAGATTCTCATGTACTAATGCATTCTTTCACTAGATTTACACTGCTGATTTAAGCTATTATGTCATGCTAATTTTGCTTGTTATTAAGATATCGAGGCCATGTCACTAAACATGGGAACGAAGTTGACTACACTTGAAACCTGAAGTTGAAGAAATCAACTCGACCATTGCTTATAAGGCTATCAAAAGGTGAAAAGGCTGTCACAGTCGGTAAAACTCATGGAACCCTTCCAATAGAAGAGGAAGTTGGTGATCATTTGGTGAAAGGAAAAAAGAGTACAGGTTGTCGAATGTGTTATGTTTGTTCCCTTTCGTAGTTAAGTATGGAGATTTTCCTTTTGTAGCCGAAACTTGAATCTTTAGTTTTTTTAGCTTGCACCACGTACTAAGATATAGCCGAATGGATGGTGGTTGTATGTATTTTGCTTATCATATAGTTTGGTAGCAAATGGTAGAAATGAAAGTCTGATATGATGTGTTTATATGGGTGGACATGCATGGGAATATGATGTGTTGATATGTGTTTGATTTGTGTAGGATGCTTAAGTTACAACAAAAATTATCCTAGTAAGTTTTAGCAACTTAAAGAGTAGAGACTATAAATCTTAATTTTTGTTTGTTCTTTGTTGTAGGTAACATAGTTGTTGCAGGCAGTAGGAATGTTACGTCCAAGTCCAAGTAGGGATGTTATGTAGTCCGATTCCTTCTACTGCATAACATGAAAATGAAGCATTCTTGTACTAATTCAGTTTGTTAAGAGCTTAGTTATATGAACCATTAACAACTATCGTATATAATTGTATCAAATTATATTGGAATGGGTTATCAAAAATTGCTGCAATCTGTACTTAATTAGTAATATGGTCACTTTTTTTAGTGTAACTTTCACGTCGTTGTTCGCCTCGCAGACGCCAAAGAACGCATGTCAAATCCATAAATTTTGGGAGGCAATCGCTTTCAATAAAATGAATGGATCTCACCCGTGATCACCCCTACAATACTGAGCACGCACTGCATTTGGGTAACTACCCCACGACCAACTCGTACAATCAATGCTTCCTATCATCCCAGGAAACCTATGTTTTTGCTCGTAAAATTCATAGAGTTTCTCTATATCAATATATGTTCGCTTTCACAAAAACTCGTTTCCATATAATTCCATAATACCTTTACAGAAAGCTTCGAGAGAATCACGGGACGTTGTCACACCCATTTGGAGATATTCGTCTAGAGCATCAGGAACAGTGCTGTATGCCAATTGACGAATTGCGGATGTACACTTCAGCAAAGGGGAAATGCCAACTTTTCCCGAACAATCACTAGTTTGTTGAAAATACGAATCATAGTCAGTTATTTCTCAAACAATGCGTGTGAATAACGTTCGGCTCATTCTGAACCGCTTATGGAATGTTTTTTCTTCGTTATATGTTGGGTTTAGAAGTAAGCCGCCACTGAATGATCAGGAGCACCGTAACGATCTCTTACTACCGGGTTTCGTGAGATTTTTGGGTTTGAAAAAGATGAATCTTGTATAAACGTAGCAATGGCCTCCATAAAAAACTCTAGTGAACTACTAACTTCATCTTCATCATCTGAGGAAAAAAAAAAAAAAAAAAAAAAAAAAAAAAAAAAAATAGATGGGAAAATATTATTTGAGATGAAATGTGTAAAGTGAAAAAGAAAAAAAAAATGTGTTTGGAAGTGTGTAAAAAAAATAATAAAAAATAATAATAATAAATAAAAAAAATAATTGAATGGAGGGTCTGATTCTAATTTTACCTCGGGAAATCTGTGGCAACTAGTAACATGGGTGACCGCGGATATAATATGGAAGGAACGTAATTCTCGTGTCTTTAGTGTGAAAGTGGCGAGTATAAACAAAATTGTCCAAGAAATTCAACTTAAAAGCTATGATTGAATATCAAGAAGATCAAAGAATGTAGCATTTTCATGGCAAAATTGGTTTTGTGACCCTTCGAGCCGCAAAGTTTCAAAATGATTTGTATTTTGAGACTGTGTCGGGGTGCTAGGATTTTGCTTCTGTCTTGTTTTTCTTCCTTAGATTTGTTAGGCTATTTGGTTTCAGGTAGTGTTTAGCTCTTGAGCATGCAGGTCCCAAGTGTCTTGTTGGGTATCTGTTGGCCTTTGTTTTGGTGGTGGGGGTTTTTCCCTTTTTGTGTTAATAAATTTTTGCTTTTCAAAAAATAAATAAATAAATAATGTTAAAAGAGTAAGTTTTTTAATCAAAAAGTTATTATTATTATTATTATTATTATTAATTTATTATTATTATTATTATTATTATTATTATTATTATTATTATTATTATTAAATAATACCAACCAAAGGTTGGGTTGAATTTTCTTTGAAATTTAAATCAGTCATTTGAGTGACCATTTCACTATTTTCCCATGTAACAGACCTCCTTGTGAACGACCCACATCAATAATCGAATGAGATCTTCTATAGACCGAATGGGACCCTCCTAAAGGATGCCTATTCACTATTCACTATAAATACTATAGGAGGAGATATAGGGTTGCGTGCCCTATAAAAAATCGTTTCTTACGGAGTCGGTGCTATATAATATTCTTCCGATGAATAGAAAATTCTGAAAATCATATATAATATTCGTAAACATCAAAGATTGGATAGTGTTCTCGATTTGTTTGTTCAAATATTAAAAAAAAAAAAAAAAAAAACTTACAAAAAACACCCTGAACTTCTTAATATTTACGACTTTTTTATATAACAAACTTTATGTGTCAAACATCTAACAGACACCTACCGGTTTTTTGAATAAAAAAATACTGGCAGAAAGACCTCTCGATAACGAAGAAAACAAGCCCAATATTGATATACTTTTGACGTACGTACGGTTTTATAAAAAATGTTGAAGTTTGATATAGATATAATTTCTAAATAAAAGAATTTTCAAAATGCACCCTTAACCTATAAAATAACTTTAAAATTATCCTAAATTTTTTTAAAACCATAGGGGTCAAAATTAACCTTGCCGCAACAAACTGGTGCCCGACACAACATCCATTCCAAAAGTACGACAACTACAAATAAAGCTTGACACAACATTTATTCCAAACATTTTTTTTCAAACAAATACAACACGTGTCTGCAAAAACAATATCACGATCTCACAACGAGAAGCCCCGCCTAAACATTATTCGTATATAATTATCGTAAAAATTCCTCGAAAATTCCCGCTGCAACGCAGCGGGCGACTTCCCACTTGTAAATACTATAGCTGTAGATATAGGGCACCGTGCCTTACTAAACAAAGGCAAAATCATTTTAATAATATTAAGTCTACAAGAATTGGTTTGTTGCATGCGGGGGTGTTCACATGGCAGCCAAAAGAAATGATATTAATTCATTTGTTTCCCTCGAGCGAAGACAAGTTAAAACTTTGTTTAATCAAATATTAGTTAAAAAAAAGAAAATTTACAAAACACACCCTGAACTTTTTAATATTTACGACTTTTTTATATAATAAACTTTATTTGCCAAATATCTAAAAGATATGTACCGGTTTTTTGAATAAAAAATACTCGCAAAAAGGTCTCTCGATAACGAACAAAACAAGCCCAATATTGATATACTTTTGACGTGCGTACGATTTTATAAAAAAATTTGAAGTTATATATATAGTTTCTAAATAAAAAAAAACTTTCGAAATGCACCATTAACCTATCAGATAACGTTAAAATTATCCTAATTTTTTTTTAAAACTATAAGAGTCAAAATTAGCTACGCCCCACCACACTGGTGCCCAACACAATATCCATTTCAAGACGACGTCGTACGACAACTACAAATATAGCTTGATAAAAAAAACTTACAAAACACACCCTGAACTTTTTAATATTTACGACTTTTTTATATAACAAACTTTATTTGCCAAATATCTAACAGATACCTACCGGTTTCTTGAATAATGAAAAAAAATGCGACTACAAATATAGTTTCACACAACATTTGTTCAAAACAAATACAACACGTGTCGGCAAAAAACATACCACGATCTTACAACAAGAAGTCCCACCCAAACATTATTCGTAAAAATCATCACAAAAATTCTTCGAAAATTCCCGCTGCAACGCAGCGGGCACCTTCCCACTTGTTACAATTATTTATGTGTAGAAAGAATATTTTGATAGCATTCGTATAGATGGACCCTCACGTTAGACGAGTACGTCCATGTCGTCGGAGAAGACCATGTTTTTTGAGTTTCACGTGGCTTGACCTTTGATATTTCTAAATTTATATATATATGGTTAGAAGAGTACATCCATGTCACTGGAGAAATCCATGATTTTCTATTTCACGTGGCTTGATCTTTGATTTTTCTAAGTTTATACATATGGCTTGTATGTTCTTTAGTTTTAATGAAGTTATGTAGTTTACGAGATGGTGGTGTAAAATTTTGGAGAGAGAACGAGAGAATTGTGTAAAAATGAGAGAGAATATGAGAATGTGGCAATTAGTATTCATTTCGTTTTAAAATAAATGTTCAATTTGACTTTTTGAAGTCATTTTTTTGAACTTTGATTTTTTATTTTTTTTTATTATTTTTTTAATACAATATTTGATGCAAAATATATGAATTGATTGAATTTTAAATGTATTTTCATTGGTATAATTTTCATCAAATATTATATAACACAAACAAAAATATTTAAAGTCAAATTTGAGGAAAAAAATACTTCAAAAAATCAAACTAGATATTTATTTTGAGACGGAACAAGCATTAGTTTAGTAAAACAAGGAAACTAACTAAAAAAAAAAAAAAAAAAAAATTGTCTAGTATAAATTTTGTTTGTTTAGTGGAAAACTTGGCGTATTTAGAATGACCCAACCATAAAGATACAAAACCTTTGTAACAAAGACAACCCAACAACAATGCACCAACAAAATGATAACCCTACTCATTGACATGACAGACCGTCAACCAATAATGCAAACTATTCATCACATGCATTTCATTGTCACGTTAGTTTTTTTCCACAATCAACTTCATTAACAACTTAGGTCTTGTTTACTAAATTAAGTAGCTTGGACATATTGCCATATGAGCTACTTACTTGAGAGAGAAGTTTTGGTGGACCTCCTCATTAAAATGAATTAAAGGGTTGGGCCTACTCATTAAGCGGAAAGTAAACACATCCTTAATTTAATAAAACAACCAACTTCATCTTTTTCTTAAACAATAAATAAAGGGGATGCTTGGTTCAAATCAAGGAATGACAATGATAAAGTTAATAGTAATACTAAAGAATGCAATGCATAACCCTCATTTGGTTGAGTAATAGTTGATTACCCTGTTTTGGGTAATGCTCAATTCCATTATAATAAATCAAGCATAGTTATATGTTTCTCATTCCTTACATTTTAATACCACCAACCAAGCATGCTCTAAATTTTTATTAATAACTAAAACACATTACATTAATAATTCAACTAAAACCAAAAACATTACAATAAAAATTCAAATAAAATGAAACTACAAATTAGTGTGCATTTGTTCGATACCAGATGTGTTCCACTAAATCGGCTTTAAGGTTTAGATGAGTTTCCTCGTTGAATAAAGCGCTAACAACTTGTAACTTTTTTTAGTGCGTTCGTACCAGATCATCATCACGTTGTTGTTCATCTGGGTAAAATTCGGGAGAAACTGCATTCCCTCTGCATTTTATAATCAAATTACGTAATATGATGTATGTGTACATCATATCCGTTATTTCTTAAGAGTCATCGGCCATGCGAGATTTTTTTTATTATAGCCCACATTTTTTAGCACGCCAAACGCTCGTTTCACATATTTTCTTTGCTTCATGCATTTTCTTATACTTTATTCACTTTGTATCATTCGTACGTGGATGTGAAATAGACTTAACAAGAACAGACCATTCATGACATATCCTGTTAGTATGATAATATCCTCATTTATAAGGCACGTCGTTAGCCACAAACGGGTGCTCTAGTGCTTTCCAACCTTTAAAATTGTTCAAAATAGGCGATTAACGCATAACGTTGACGACATTGTTCTCCCCCGAAACATCAAAGAACACATGCCAAATTTATGAATCTTGTAAATCATATACAGTACTTTTAATTTGTTAGTTTATTTGAATGGCATTATCATGTAAATCGTAGAGTAATATCTTTACAACCACTTATAATCCTTACAAAAATCAAGAACTTGATCGTTTATAAAAGATGGTCTCATATCTATTACACTACTAATTTTTAACATTACATCTGAAATAAATGCAAATAGAATGGTACAATCATACAAGTCTAACCCAATGATCGTTATTACCAGCATCCTTATGACTTTATGCGATAAAAGTGCGTAGGTTATTAATTACTACTTTCACATTAAAGAGGTGAGATCCCTATGGATCACTCAATCTCTAAAGATCAAAAGAACACATCTTGGCATTTCATTTTATTTTGATCCAAAGGCTAACATCAAAACACACAATTATACGGTAAAGNTCTATTGTCTTGCTTGCTTATTAGTTGCCCTTATTTTATATTTCGTAAGTTTAGTTTAAAAATCCAAATTCTCATTTCCTTCCGCTATCCATTCATTTCACAAAACTCGATCCCGATCCAATCAACTCAAATTAACGCCTCGTTGGGAGAAACGACCCGAGGAACGTACTTGCCCGTGCTTACTTCGGAAACGATCACGTCTATTATCTATTATATTATATATATAGCGCGTATCGAACCAAGGGCAAAATTGTCTCATATAAAAGTCACAATATCCCTCCTACTTTCATTCTTACCACGTTTTCTACAATTTCTCTCTCAGCAAAAAACACAACGTACAACGAAACACACACACAAAATCACGATTTACACACACAATAACCGTCATCAATCCCGTTGTCAATCAATACATGATCTGCCATCAATCCGCCGTTGTTCCATCATCGATCTGTCATTCTTCATCGATATGTTGTTCGTCGTTGATTTTTATATGAAAAAATCAGTGTACAAATCAAAATGGAGTGATCATCTTCTTCAGCCTTCTATGTTTACGGATCTAGGTTTACGGATTTTTGTGGGTTAGATCATGGATTTGAAATTGTAGTGTGTTGTTAAAAAATTGAATGATTATCAGTTAAACGAAGTAGATTCGGTTGTTGTTGCAGTTATGGATGCTAAAAATCGCATGGTGAATTCTGAAATCAGGTTATGGTGGATGAAGTTGTTGATTATCCAGATGCACACCATATGTTTGATGAAATGCGTCTGTGATAATCACATATGATTCTGTAACAGGTAATTCATATAAGAGGTAAGCACCGATCTTATCGTTATCAATTCCATACTTGATGTAGTTGTTGTCGAGAGTAGAAACTCTAAAAATGTTGAACGAGTTCAAATTTTTAAAGAATGTCTTGAGGTATGAGTTTTAAAATGTTCATATTGTTGAAAAATCAGATGTAGATGATTGAAACAAAGTGTTAAACCTGCTAAAGGTAGATCAAGTGTGATTAACATGTACTTATGTTTGTGAATGTTCTATCATGACGTATAGTATATGAGGACATCTCATGTGATTCTATTTATTTTTAGGAGTAAAACTAATGCACATGTTTAGAGTTTTAGACTTGAACCTGCAAGTGTCACGAATCACATGTGATTTGAACATGCAATTATCATAATACATGTTATTGAACCAACAAGTATAAGTAAATCACATGTGATTATGCATGAAATCACATGTGATTCTCCGTGAAATCACATGTGATTCTACATGAAATCACATGTGATTCCGTTTGGGGCTAACGAGGCAGTGAAATGCAACTATGAAAATTTTGGAGACATCATTTCCTTTAATGAAACTTTCAGAACTAGCAAGTTTAGACTGTTTGACTTTTATAATTAAGTAAAAATCACATGTGGTTTAACCTAAATTACATGTGATTTGTGATAAAATCACATGTGATTTAGTCTAAATCACAAGTTATATTGGCTAAATCACACGTGATTTAGCACAAATCTTGTGTGACTTAGCACAAATGATGTTTGTTTATTAGGTATACATTTTCTCACTAAGACCATGTGTTTTTATATGCTTTCAGATACAATATGGTATTTGTTTCATTCACTGCCATAGATAATGATGGAAAGAGCGTGGCAATTGTTGCTGGAATGCTTAAAAGTGAATACGCTGAATCGTACATTTAGCTCTTGGAGTCATTTTTGACAACATTCTACAAGCAACCTACACTAGTGGTAACATATCAAGATGCGATGAAGAGAATGTGGAGTGAAAGCTAACACGCATACCAAAAGACTTGCCCGCTAGGTCAAAGAGAATAGCGATGAATAAACTGATAACTTTATTTTTACTTTATAATACTTTTTATGTTTTGTTTCATTTTAAATATTTTTGGATTGTTAACTCAGTTTTACTGAGATGTTGATTTTTGCTTCAAATAAATCGTGATCTATGAATTCATATTTGAATAAAAGCCTTAGTTGAATATTAAATTTCACTTTATATTTAGCATTTTTTTTAAGTTACAAATTTGTTAAACAAATGTAACAAATATTAAGAAATTAAACATAAGTATGTGATAATTATGCCAAATCACTTGTGATTTGTGGTAAATCACTTTGTGATTTGTTCTAAATCAACCGTGATTTGTGCCAAATCACTTGTGATTCACATAATTATTACCTAAAGTAACATCTAATAACAATTAAGAAAATCTATTTAAAACATTCATTTCCTGAAACTTGGTAACGTAATTAAATATGTTCGTAGCACAATTACATAGATGCTAAAATTAACAAAATAACATCATATTTCCATTGATTACAAATACCCTAAATACTTGTCCATAACTACACGTGACTTTTCATATACCAACAAAATTTGAAAAGTCAATCCGTAATCCAATTGCTACTTGCATTATAACTCAAAAGACCTTAAAAAACACACAACAAAAGTAGAAAATAGTTGGTTACTACAACGGTCCATCAAACTTTATCCCTAAACGCGTTCCTTCCCAGCCGTTATCCGGTTTAGATTTTCTTGGATATTTGTTTGGTCCGATTTTGTAGAGACACTTTAGAAACTCCAACACCTGCGTAAAACATTTGATTTTGTAAGATCAAATAATCATGAGCGAGGCGTGTCCATGAAACGGACAAATGAAAAAAAAAAACTCCGTTGGTTTGATTCAATGTTATTTTGTAATCAAATTACATGTGATTGAGTGTTACGTTTACC
>LBNU01015407.1:10227-27168 GCA_014162995.1 Artemisia annua
GAGTAATCAAAAGGTTTATTGTATGTAACATTTTCCATTTTTGATCGACTCTCTTCTTCAATTTCATATTCCTCTTCACAATCATATATAACAGTACGAACAACAGTATCGTCAAAGAAATGATCTGCACTATATAACTTTGGAATCTCATTGAGTGCTTCACGTAAAAAACATGGTGAATCACTTCCAATTGCAAAGCCGTGACCATTGTTTTTTCGAGTTATTGAAAACTTTTGAATAGTAGTCACTGAATTACCAGTTTTATACACAACATTTTGAAATTCTTTAAGCTTGTGTTCCAATTCAACAATCTCATCAACGTATGACTTAACTTTGTTTCTGGTTTTGTGTTTATGTTCCGTGAACTCAGCTTGACAATTTGACAACTCCGTTTTGGTTTTTAAAATTATTGCTTCAAGTTGTGCAATTTGTTTTTTGTGTTCAAACGCTTGTTTTTCCAATTCAGAAGCTAAGTTATTTTTAGACTCCATAATTTTAGCAATTTGGTGTTCTAACTCTTTTCCGTGACGAGAAGATTTTAGAAAAGCAGCTTCAAAGCCTTTTTCCCATTGCAGTTATAGCATCTGATAACCGTATCCACCATTGTTCCTGAATCCTCCATTGTTGTTAAACCGTTGTCCAGAATTAGAGTTACCCATATTACCACCCGATCCAAATCTGCTACTGTTGCGATTCTGAATCTCAACGCGACCATCGTGAATGACAGCTTGATTCCTTGTATTTGAAGATGAACGAAGACGATTGTTGGACTTGTTTGAGAATTTGTTGAAAGCCCGAGCAATGAGTGCAATTCCTTGGTTGAGACTGTTGAAGTCCTCATCATCATCGTCATCATTAGCAGTGAGTGGTGTAGACAAGGTGTCATTGTTGTCATATGATGCAAATTGATTTGTAGGAGGCTGCGATGTAGAATCATAAGATGGATACGGAGATGGGTTGTTGAGATAAGTCTGTTCTTGATGATAAACATTGTGTTGTAATGGTGGAGCCAGAACATGTGATTGAGCAACGAGCGCCAAAGAGTTTGTAGGTGGGGGCTGTGAGTAGTTTCCTCTAAGAGCGCGATCATTTTCAACTTCATGTTGATGATGTTTCAGATAGTCATACAACAAACCATATGGTGTTTCATGAAGGTTTCTAGCTTGTCGAACAAATGTCACATACTTCTGCCAATCAGGACCAAGACATCCTAAGAACTTCGTGTTGACAGCAATCTTTGGTAAGATGATGTTGTGTCTGTCAAGGTCATTAATGATGTTAGTGAAGCTGTGATAGTATGACTCAAGTGATTCCATTAGCTCAATCATGAAATGTGTGTATTCCATGTAAAGTTTGGACTCCATGTCCTCCTGATTCAACTGAGTTCCTTCCATTAGGAGATGAACATGTTCCCACATTGCCTTAGCAGTTTTCTGAGCATCAACACTGCGAAAGATCGGATTAGGTATGCCTTGCAGAATGTAAATCATGGCATATTCATCAGCTTCTTTGTGAAGTACTTGTTCAGCAGTAAGTTGAGCATCAGTTAGGGGTCTGTATGATTTCGGTATGGGTGGATCAGCATTAGGATCACCAGGGACAAGGTTAGTCGGTGTTACAAATGGACCTTCATTNTTCTGAGCATCAACACTGCGAAAGATCGGATTAGGTATGCCTTGCAGAATGTAAATCATGGCATATTCATCAGCTTCTTTGTGAAGTACTTGTTCAGCAGTAAGTTGAGCATCAGTTAGGGGTCTGTATGATTTCGGTATGGGTGGATCAGCATTAGGATCACCAGGGACAAGGTTAGTCGGTGTTACAAATGGACCTTCATTTATAACTTGTCTCATGTATTTTCCATGTGGTTTCTTGAGTTCAAGAAATCTTAGGAATCGACTTGACCACTGAACATAATTACCGGGTGTGAGCATGGGTGGTGTGTCAAGTGAACCTGCTTCATGACTTGATTGCTGAGTAGTGATGACTTCACACATTTGGTCAAACCAATGAGTTTGTTTCAACGGTTGAGTGATTTGTTGCATTGGAAATGGTGGAGGTTGAGGCAGTTGTTGATGTTGATGCATCATGACATGTTGTTGAGAAACCATTTGATTATATGGATATGATTGTTGAGGTTGTTGTTGTTGATATTGTTGTTGTTGTTGACGAAACAATTGTGTTTTATGATAGGGTTGCTGATGATGAAAGTTGTAGTACGGTGGTTGAGACATGATGAAAGACTTGTGTGTAAATTGATCTTGTAGAAGGTATAAGTGTTATGCCAAGCCTTGAAAACTATCCCAAGTTTTTTCTCGAAACTTTGTTGAAGAATATCTCGAAAAACAGTCAAAGTCCAGATGATCTCGATAAAATGTTAAAGATCTCGATAATTTCAAAAGTTCTCGAAAAAAATCAACTTTATCGAGAAAATTTTAATAAACTTTCGAGAAATTTCACTGTAGCAGGAATTTGTAAGGTTCTCGAAAATTATGAAAGGATTTCGAAAGTTTTCCAAGGATCTCAAAAATCAAAAGATTTCGATAAACCAGAAAAGATCTCGAAACTTTAAAATTTTCGAAAAAATTCCACAAAATTTTTGAGATTATACAATAACGAAAATATCCAACGAGTCGAAGTGTTTTCTTTCTTATACAAGAGAGAAAAGCACTGAGTAACCAACGAAAACACCTTACGAGCAGTAACAAAAGATCTCGAAAGATTTGGGTTTAAGGATTTCGAAACTTTGTCAAAAGTTGGCAGATTTTTGTTTTTGTAAAAAGCAATCCAAAAACACGTTTTTAATCCAAGATTCTTGTACAACTAACCTTAAAATGATGAAATCTTAAAGAAAGTTGCAAACTTTAACAACTTTTAAAAAATTTGAAAATTTTCGAAAAATTGTACAAAAGTACGAATCAAGATTTTTTGAGAAATTTTGAAACTTTGTTGGTTGTTTGAGTTTGTAACACAAGTTTTGATGAAAAAGATGTGATAAAAACATGAAACAAACAAGAAAGTAACAATTTTTATCAAAAAATAATGACTAAAAAATTGTTTATGGTTCGTTAGCAACAAAAACAAAGATTACACCTTCTTCTAGCGATTGATACCACTTGTTAGGTGCAAGAGTTTCCTTAAGTAAATGAAATAACCAACAAGAGTAAGCATTACATAGATGTCCTATTTATAGGTGAAGAGCTAGGGCAACACTCCCTTCTCTAATTCGTATGGGCTTTAGGCCCATTGGACGAGTAAAGGGCTTACCCTTAAACATAACATGATTAAATAACTTAGCAACCTATTACAAATGATGAAATAACCGAGACTTGATGAAACGTTGATAAACTTAGGTTCTAACACTTGGTATAGTGTCTCTTCTTTAATCTGTACAAACCTATACATTTCCCTTAAAGAGGCTGCTAGTTTAGTTGGCGGGCAGAATCTTTGGATAAAGGCCTTTCGTAAATTTTCCCATGTTGCTTTTGATTCACGAGGCAAGCGATTCACTATTTCCTTGCTTGACCGGTTAAAGATATAGGAAAAACATTGGGCATAAGCTTGTATGTAGAGACATGGGCACTCCCATAAGTGCTTACGATGTACAAAACTTCCTCCACATGTTCTTGAACATCTTCTTCATCACTTTCTCCTGAAAATTGTCTATCTTGTACTTCCTCGATGATCTGTCCCTTGATTTCGAACTTTACTGTTTCCGGTTCCGAATTTACCCCTCTATCATACTCTTTATTGTCCCGATCCATGTATTGTTCCATAGTCATTGAGTCAATGTCGTTTCCTTCATTAACTTCTATATCTAAATCTGAAGAATCACAAAAAGAAAAAAGATTATGAATAGAAATAGGAGTATTATTACTTTTTCATCGGAACTGCCTCTCGGAGTTACCATATGGTGTTGCCAAAAATGGTTTGGCACTTCTAGTCTTGTATCCTGACAAAGTAACAAAAATGAAATTAAATAAAGACTCAAATAAAATCCTATTAGCTCCCCGGCAGCGGCGCCAAAAACTTGATGCAGGTTTTACTGACCACATATTAATATTTATATTAGTCTCGTTTACCTAAGGTCTACCTTTACGCACTAACGGACATTGTATCCGATCGTGTGTGGTATAGCTAGTTGGTAAAGCCGAGGTCGTCCCAAGAGCTAAGTGTGTGGAAATTATCTAAATTCGTGTCACGTTTAAAAGGGGGTTTTATGATTGAATGATTAATTAAACTAAGAAAAATAAATAACAAGACAAGTAAATAAAATAGAAGAAAATCAATAAGAGAGAAGTAGTGTTAACCTAATTGCTACTCTTGTTATCATTTTGACTAGTTTTCTTAATGGTGCATCNTAAATTCGTGTCACGTTTAAAAGGGGGTTTTATGATTGAATGATTAATTAAACTAAGAAAAATAAATAACAAGACAAGTAAATAAAATAGAAGAAAATCAATAAGAGAGAAGTAGTGTTAACCTAATTGCTACTCTTGTTATCATTTTGACTAGTTTTCTTAATGGTGCATCCTATCATATCGTATGGGGATTTAATTCATTTCGGGTCAGAGGGTTAAATCACCTACATCTATCTTACACCTTGTCCTATCCAAAACTATAGTAAAGCCTTGGGTTCATCGATACGAAAATGCAATAGTCATTAAGTGCCTCTACTAATATTGACAAGTCTAACGAATGCGGCATGGTCAGATCTTACACCCCTCTAACTCCGTTAAGTGTCTAGCATCGGTAGGTGGTCCTAGGGTTAATTCGCACGTGTATGGTGATGTTGCTATCACCAAGCCACATCCCTAGCGACTTGCTTCCTAGGGTTAATTCCACAAGTCTCTAGGGAACAACCAATGCTAATCACTACGGGAACTAGAGTGTCCCAAGCCTCGCCATGAAAGTATACAAACAATAGATAATAGATGCGTAGAAAACTAAATCAAAACAATAACAATTTCATAACTAGGCTAACACCAAGAGGTGTTTAGCCACTCATATTCATAATTGCAGTAAAACAAGTTTGAGTTAATACAAAAGTAAACATGAATCGAATACCAAACAAAGGTATGGATAAACTTATGATTGGTGTGTGAATCCTCCCTTGGAAATGACTTCTATGAGGCTAGAACTTCGTTCCTCCTACTCTCTGAGTTTCTCCCAACTTCTGTGTGGTGAAAAGTGAATGAATAAACTCGGATTTAGGGCTGGTATTTATAGGCCCGACTTTGTTATGGCGTAGATGATAAGATTGCTACGCCATAACCTTTGTAAATAAGTGTCACGCTGTAGCTTGATCAAGTGCTACGGGCGTAATATCTTGATAAGAGTCTTCCTACGGCGTAGCTACTAGGGTTGCTACGCCGTAACTTCTTCCTTGGCCTTGTTAGTTCCTCTCGACTTCAAATTGGGGCTTACGTCGTAGCTGGAGAGTTGTTTACTCCGTAGAGCCCTTTAGTGGATCATTACGCCGTAGCCATATGACTGGCTACGAGATAGTCTTCATAAATTCTTTCTTACGGCGTAAGTTGATGTCCCTTTACGCCGTAATCTTCATAAAGTCTTGCTACGGCGTAGGTGGATGAACCTCTACGCCGTAGTGAGTGTAGAATCCATAATTTCTACATATTTGCTTCATAGTCCTTCCATTTCCGCGTATGTTTGTTCTTTTACTCATCTTTACCCTGAAACCAAAATAGGAAGAAATAAGAGTATATATTCTTCATACAAATAGAAAAGATGAGCATTTTAGGGGGAAATTAACACTTAAATCATGGGTAAATTTGACGTCATCAGGACATCATAATACTCAAACTGTCTCAAAAATCAACAAACAAAGTGGACGATACTTGTAGAAGATCTTGTTGATTCGTCAATAATGTACTTTAGGAAATCAAAATTTTCATATAGATTTTTGAAAAAGTAACACCAGGGGGCATATTGGAGAAGTAACACCAATGGTCGAGCTTTAGTAGGCTTTAGGTGGACTTTAGATGAAGACTGGACAAGCTTTAGTCGACTTTAAGTGTAAACAAAAAAACGTGGAGAATTTTGTTAGGAATACGTTTTTTTATATAGAAGACTCGGTCACCCCGAGTATTGTTTAGCATTATGTAGCTCGTAGTATTTATCTTATTAGTTAGTAATTAGTATAGTTTAAGTAACACCGTGGAGGACGGACGGGTCTTTACCCACTGTACACCCGATCCACAGCTCGTAGGAGAGCGTTTATTGTAACTATATAAAGCCCTTCCCACACATGGGAAGGGTTGGTTCTTCTAATCATTCAACAAATTCTTCTTTCACTTTCTCTCTCTNTTAGTAATTAGTATAGTTTAAGTAACACCGTGGAGGACGGACGGGTCTTTACCCACTGTACACCCGATCCACAGCTCGTAGGAGAGCGTTTATTGTAACTATATAAAGCCCTTCCCACACATGGGAAGGGTTGGTTCTTCTAATCATTCAACAAATTCTTCTTTCACTTTCTCTCTCTAGAACACCCAACTCTCTCTCTTTCTCTCTCTAAAGTTTCTTCCATCCTTCTTTCTTTCTTTCTTCAATTTGAACCATAATCACAAGAACCATACATGTTATAATTATAAGTATCCTACAATTGATTAAGAAACACATTTTGCACAACTACTTGAAATTTTGTGAGAAGAACAACATTTGCTTAGATGTATCCTGTGAGAATCAACTGCTACAGTAGCACTTTCCGACGATCATTATCAACCCTTATACTCACTCGGCTATTGCTATGACCACTTTGTGAAGTAAACCCGATATTCCCAACTTGAAAACGAAGTCAAATTCCCCGTTCTTGTGACTTATGCTTGCACTAATGTGTGACAAAGAGCGGTGTAGAGAGTTCATGCATCATCGAATCCCTAAGTACTCTATACTTCTTCAACCAACTAACCATCAAGTATAAGACGTACATCACCTCTTGAATATAGACAACTACGTGTGACACTTAACGTGATAGTTATTTTGTGGTAAAAAAATGAAGAATTACCAAAAATAACTAGATATCCAAGTCTTTTTCATTGTAGAGGTTAAAAGCTCGAACAAGGGTTCTCAAAGAATCTTCATCAAACCAAACCTGAAATCTTCAGATACTAAGTGCACGCACCCGTGAAATTTCACTTCACCCTCAAATAAATAATAACAAATAAACTCCGTGAGCACTTGACATTCCATTTCCAAATTCTTAGCCGACATTTTCTTTTATATTCTTGTGGTTGATTTACAGAGTGCACATTGGAAGGAACAACAATCCGTGAAGAGAGGGATTCTTCAGAGTCTGGTTTTGGGAAACGAATACCAGAAGACGGATCATTATTCATGTGCAGCTTCAATAACATGATAGTCATCATCAACACCTTGAGGAATAACTGGAGATTGGGTTTCGTGAGTAGTCTGAGAAATACTTCAAGATGGTTCATCTTGATCAATGGAGATTGGCGAAGGTGAACCAGCTGAGTCAACGGGAACCGGAACAAGAGCTTCAGGAACTAGATGATCAACATTCGTAGACGCTTGGAAGTATTCATCAAACATAAATCCTAGTCATCCTTAGCAAGTAGAACATTAGGTGTTGGAGGAGAGTCGGGTAACCATTCTTCAACATCACTGATCATGTAGTATATTCACACTTCTCAACAACCGAATGAACATTTGATCAGCGATAGGTAGATCCACTTGATGACTGAATGAACATGGAGAAAGCATGAAACATTTTGTTGAGAATGTTCAAGAACAAGAAGATTTCTCTTCTTCCGAAGATAAGGCGCACTGAATCGTACACCTTTCTTTTCTTTGATGAACGGGGCTTGAAGTGTTGTCAGCAGACGCCATAATGATGAAATAGAGAACCGAGGCTTGAACTGCGGTGTTCAAACGTCATAATGATGAAGAGCGAGGCCTGAACTGATGTGAACCGAGGCTCTGATACCATTGTTAGGAATACGTTTTTTTATATAGAAGACTCGGTCACCCCGAGTATTTTTTAGCATTATGTAGCTCGTAGTATTTATCTTATTAGTTAGTAATTAGTATAGTTTAAGTAACACCGTGGAGGACGGACGGGTCTTTACCCACTGTACACCCGATCCACAGCTCGTAGGAGAGCGTTTATTGTAACTATATAAAGCCCTTCCCACACATGGGAAGGGTTGGTGCTTCTAATCATTCAACAAATTCTTCTTTCACTTTCTCTCTCTAGAACACCCAACTCTCTCTCTTTCTCTCTCTAATGTTTCTTCCATCCTTCTTTCTTTCTTTCTTCAATTTGAACCATAATCACAAGAACCATACAAGTTATAATTATAAGTATCCTACAATTGGTATCAAGAGCCTTGGTTTGATCTTTGGGATAGTGTTTGCTTGGTTTTTAAGATTGGTTTTTGTGTTTCTCATTTGGTTCGAATACTATTGCTTTATACATCCTTATTTGAGCTTTGTTGTGGTTAAGGTTGTTAGACACTTGTACTTTCGCGTTTAGGATCACTACAAAAGCTTAGTTTGGTCCTCGGATTAATCATTTCATCATATTCGTGGTATTTTGGATTGAATTCGTGGGTGTTGTTTGGATGTTCTTGGTAGAGATTAGCTCGTTTCTTGGTAGAGATTAACTCAAAATCGGGTAAAAGACGAAAAAGGACAAAAGTTACAGTTTTGTTTTATTCGTAGCGATTAACTCGTTTTTTAGCGAGTATCTCGGATTTTAGCGTTTAAGTCTAATTTTAGCGTTTAAGTCAGATTTTAGCGTTTAAGTCTGATTTTAGCATTTAAGTATGATTTTAGCGTTTAAGTCGGATTTTAGCGATTAAGTCCTCGATTTCAGCGATTAACTCGGGTTTTAGAGATTAAGTCTGATTTTAGCGGTTTTCTCACATACTAGCGATTAATTCGTTTTCTAGCGATTAACTCGGCTAGCGATTAAGTTCAAAGTAGCGGTTAGCTCATGTTAGTGGTTAGTTTATCCAGCGATTAGATTTGCTAGCGATTAGCTCAAAAGGGATCTCAGTGTATCTCGTTATGCTATATTAGATTTGTTCAAACAACTATACCACAAGAGCTTATCATCACTGATCCGTGTGAAAAGATTAGACTTCTCTTTATATTTCTGAAACCCTCGACAAAGACCAAAACAAGAATGTTATAATCTTAACTCTCGGTTTGTCAAATCAGAAACTAAAAGAATACGTCAAGGACAAGATCTCAAGACTCGAAACCCCCGATCACCTCTCATCCTAATCCCACTTACAATAAATTGAAACAATCGAAAGATTACCTAGATCTCAGTTATGTCTCTTAAGTACTCAAACATTCGTTCAAGCAAAACACGAAAAGAGATTTATACATCATAGACCTTTGTTAGAAGTTTACACTTCTTTATTTTTTTCGAATCTTTAAAAGGAAGACAAAACTGAAGAGTCTCATCCCCTTTTCCATTCGGTTTAAAAAGAAAACAAAAACAAGAAACAAATCAAAAACCTACCTCAGACATCTTGCATGATGAGATTTGAACAACATATAAAAGAAACGATTCAAGTGGTGGGTTTGTCATTCGATTGGATTCAAGTGATTGTATGATAACGTTTAAGCAGAAGGGATTATTGTTCGTATCTGTGTTCGGATTTGATTGATCAAAGGGTTGTGGTGGCTGAGTTTATTTGCAAGAAGAGAGGGTTTGTTTTTGTGACTGCGTACTTATTTTGTTGAGGTTAGATTAGGGTTAAGAGTTATTAGGATAGTGTGTCGTATATAATCCAAAGATTAGGGTAAGTATTTGTGGACTTGGGCTGGACGAATGTGGTGCTGGGCCTGAAGGTTTGTTTTCGTTCGAATCTGCCCAATAAAAGGGACGAGTTTTTTTTAAGTCTTGAAAAATTATCTGGACTTATTTTGGTATATCTATATTTGGGTTATAAGTTTGGGCCACGGTTTTAATTAAGCTTCAAGAATCCGGGGTTGAGATTATTTGGGTTCGTGTGGATATAACTTTTGTGCTAGTTGTTGTGAAAGCGTAAGCAACTTACATAGACTCATTTGAAGACTCAATCTCACTACATTATTTTCTACAAAACCTCATCATTCTTCGCGTCATCAACAATCCTTCTATACCACGGTTTCTTCTTGATTTTGTGAAATCCCGCGAAAGAATCTATTTCTCGGTTTAAATCATAGAAGTGTAAAATCAAGTGTACGCTCACATCATGTCAAATTCTTCAAACTCAGTCATCTCCGATATACTCAAACTGTACGACATGATCGATGAACAAAAGACTTCCAACCCTTCACAACAAACTAACGTGTTTGAGTCTGATAATGCTACAATGGAATCTTCGTGCTCGAATTCTCGAGAGAATGAGCCTCATCAGCCAATTAAATTACTTGACAAAGCAAAGGAAAGTTGCATAGAATGCTTTCGACTACTTCACTCACATCTCAAGGTTCTCTTTGAACAACCTGGATACTTGGGAGGATACAAACGTGCATTCACAACACTCTTTGGTCAAGATGTTGAGACCTTTACAGTCAAAATGATTCTATACTTAGATCAACTTCAACAACAACTTGACAAAGGTGAATTTTCTGAAGGTAGATCTATGGCTGGATTATGTGTGATCAACAACCAGCTCCAAGTGTTCATTAATTCGCGATTCACTGTGGAGTATGATCATGAGAGTCAAATGACGAAGGAGTGCTTTGCTACTTACACGGGAATCGAAGTTGACATGTTCAGACTCACACTACTCCAACTCATGGGTAACGTTAAGGAGTACATTGACGAAAGAGCACAGCACAAACTTAAGAATGAAGACAAGGTGAAGGCATGTCGGATGCAATCAAGTGATGGTATGGTGAATTCGGGTAAAGCATCAGATGTTGGGTCAGTTGTCACTGAAGGCAGAGGATCAGAGATTGATAAGCTTGACACTACCAATAGTTCATCAACTCTTGTTGCACATGATATGGATGCATATATCAGACCGGTAAAAGAAAGGGTGTCACGTGCTGAGGTACTCAAACTGTATAAAAGGATTGATGAACCGAAGATACTCAACAAATTACATCAAACTAATGTTGTTGAGTCAGATGATGTTGAATTGGAAAACAGCGATGCTTTCCCAATTACAGGTGAAGCACAACAAAGAAACTGATGTACCTAGTGGAGCATCTTCTGTTGTAAATGATGATAAGGTGTTGCATGAACAAAAGATTCCTAACGAAGTACAACAAACAAACGCTGTTGAGTCAGATACTGATAATATGGGAAATAGCAATGTTACCCCATATGAACAATATGTGAAACACAACGAAGTGTCTGTTGTACCTAGTAGTGCATCTTCTGTTGTTAATAATGCTTGTGAGTTGCTTGAGTACACCGCTTATATCCCTGATGACACTCTGACCACTAGACTTAACATCCTTAAGGATCAGGTGACCATATATGAACAACGAGCAAAGTTTGAGCTAACTGAACGTGAGCAGAAAATGGATTGGCAAATGCGTTCATACATAACTGAACGTAATTTAAGGGAAGAAACATTAAAAGGGGAGTTATATTCTTTACAAAAACAACTTGATCAGTCTGTTAAACGAGAACAGGAGATCCAGGAAAGTGTAATTACACTAAAACTTGATTTTCAAAATAAAGAATCTAAACTCTTAAATGATTTTTCCAGACTTAAAACGTTGAAGAATAAGCTCGAAAACAAGTTGTACACGCAAGGCCAAACCATTCAAACTGCTCAAATGATTCAAAAGCATAAAAGGTTATGTGATGAAAACAGTGAAAAAGATGTAGGTAAACCCAATTCTGATTGCCTTAGGAGCGTTAGAGTTGCCCAACCTGCATTATATGACGCAAATGTTATGCTTAAGCCTGGTCATGCCCCTCCTGATGTGACGTCATTTGATGAGACCAATGAGATAGAAGTTATTAATAGAGAGAGATTAGCTGAAAAAATGAAGGATCCCAAGTGCATTGAAAAGCGTGTTTTAATCAAACCTCATGATTATTATAAGGAAAACATGTTAACTGTTTTTGCACCTCAAACTAAGCTGACCCCAGAGCAGATATTTTGGTCCTTAGACGTTGAGAAAAGAAAAGCTGAAGAACTTAAGGCCAAAACCCCTCTTAAGTTTGCTACCCCAACGGTGTATCCTCCCAATACACCGATGCACCTAGTTCAGTTAGCTCTTCCCACACAATGTAAAACTCTTATTAGCATCTACGTTCTTTGTCAAATGTTTGCTGATTTTGATAAAACATGTAAAAAGAGAATTACACCAACGGGAATTACTGAGGGTGAAAGGGGATTTGAACTAACGAAAGAGTGTTACTTAACTGAGGTCATCCCATTTTTTAAACTTATCAAAGAACACTTTGAGGGCATGCAAAAATCCCTTGAAACTGAAGTGAAAGAGGTGAAAGAAGTGTTTAAAAATGTGGAAAATGAGGGAAAACAAACTGCAATAGATCTTCAATATAGTGAAATTGTGAGGAAAAATGCTCTTATCATGGATGACATTTTGATTGCTCAATGTTGTAACACCCCCAACTCAAATACGGCAGCTATCATGCTGGGAGTATTACGCAAATAGAAACCAGGCACATTTATAGCTAACGACCACAACACGGGACATTTATAAATGTTGCAAAACATATCATTCGAATTACAAACCATTTAGAGTACAAGGACTCTTAAGTCAAAGTAGCAGCGGAAAAAGTAAATAAAGTTTGCAGTGGAAAATAAACAAAGTTTAGCAGCGGAAGTAACTAAAGACACAAAAAGGTTTTACGAATGACATGCAAATAAAGATAGAAAGATAGTAAAGCTGCCTTGACAGAAATGCCTCTTCAGCCTCAGCCACACCACCAAGCCCAAAACATCATACTCCAAAGCTAATTATTAATATCATTAGTACCTGAAACACATGCTTAAAAGTCAACACAAAGGTTGAGTGTAATCCATAGGTATTAAATAATTAGGTTGAGCACAAGGTTTTAATCATAAGATATGAGCAACATATGCAAATATCGGGTAATCAAGGTAACAACCAATGTATAGAGGCATCCCTGTGCATATAACATTGTTGATGATGCTAAGCTCATGACACGCAAAACGTTAACCAACAAATCATAGTATCAATATAACCGCGGAATTTCATAATGTAATAGTGCCCCCAAGGCCGAGTACTTGCCAATTACCCGGCAAAATCGAATATAGTACACCACAATTTGCCTATCCAGCAAAAGGAGTGGGAGGGTCAATTCCTATAGGCTTATATCCCTATATTCGCGCTCACTCGCAAGTGATTAATGGTTCATGATCTGAGGGTCTTGCAATGGCAAGGTAAAGCTACTTAGCACATCGTCAGGAAAGCATACCAATCAGGAAAAGCATACCAAAAATACTTGTGCTCAGAAAACATTTAAAGCATGTATCTCACCCCATGGGTTTATAAACATTTAAAAGATAAAAAGCGGGGCTATGAATCACACCTTAACAATAGCAGGAAACGAGATATATCAACCAATCAAATAATGCGTCGCAGCAAATAATCCTCAGCACAACCTTAGCAATATAAATATCATAACTCAGCAATGGTACTCGAATATCTCAATAAACAATGCTTGAATAAAGTTTTATTAACCAATGGCGTTTGAAAGAAAATAGTTTTCAAAAAGTCTCGTGTAGGTGACGAGAAAGATAGAAAGAATATGTCGGCGAAACGACCAAGTACGCAAGAAAGGACGAAAGAATATCTCGAAGAAGAGAGATCGAAGTGAAATAGATACAAATGCAAATGAACAATCAATACACTAAATACTAGTTTTGGCTCTTTACCCATTTCCCAAAATATAACGTTGAAATAAAAGGGTTTTTGAAATAAATAGTAGTTGGTAAAATAGTTCGAAGTTTATAAAGAGTTTTACGAAATTTCGGCATGATCTGCCCGTTTATAGAACGTTTCCCGAGTCAACAACTCTTTTTATTTAAACAACGCTAACATTTTATAAATAACAATATGATTGGATATATCGTTCACGTAGTCCATTAGTTGTTTAGGTTTATCGACCATTTTGTATTGTTCGGGTTCCAGGTATGTTAAGATCTTTACGGGCCTAACGTACCCTACCGTCTCGTGTACCAAAGGGTCCATAACGTCCAAATAACCTTGGCCGCAAATCCAATACGTCCAATTCAAGCTCACAGTATAACATCACAATATAATAATACGGATCCAAGTCCGATGTCCAAATCCACTTAACTATGTCAAATGTATTTTAGGTTTCATAGTTATTAATCCGGTTTATATAAACGTTAGCCGAAACAAGTACCGAACTATATAACGATAACCAATAATCAATAATAATCACAAAAATCACCGAGTCACGCCGAGTCAACCCGGCGTTGACTGGTCAACTGTCGGTCAAAGGGGCCCACACGAGTCAACAAACATATACCAACATCATTAATTACACTTATATAACCAATAATTAATAAATAAAACAAATTAAATATAATATATATATATATACATATATATATCGGTACATATAAATAAATAAATAAATTATAAATAATTTTTATAAATAAATATTTTCGGAATAAATAACTATATATTTTTATTTTAAATAATTTTCGGATAAAAAAATAAAATAATAAAATAATTTTTATAAAATTATTTTCGGATAATAAATAAAATATATAAAAATATATAAAAACTTTCGAATTTAAATAAAATAATTTAGGAAATATTATTTTTAATAAATAAAAATACGAAAATTATATTATTAATATTTTCAATGTTTTTAAATAAATAAAAACGAAATAAATACAAAATAAAATTAAAAAAATATAAGGGTGCGTTTGGGTTGTTGCCGAGCAAGAAAAAGAAAGAAAAAGGGTGGGGAAGTGGTGGTTGGTCACGGTGGTGTCGATGGTGGAGAGGTGGAGCGGCGGTGGTTGGTGGATCGGGGTGTTCGGGGTGGTTTTGATTAAAACGGCTTGTACAACCGGAACGGGGACGTCCTGATCTATAAAATATAAAAAGTTTGATTTTTGGGTTGGCCGGAAAAAGTCACCGGCGGCGGCGGCGGGGTGTGGTGGTTGGTCGGCCGGAAAAAGAAGAGAAGAGAGAGAGAGAGAATTTGGTGAGGTGTGTGTGTGTTTTTATTATAATGAAATGAGAAAATGAGGTGAGTGGGAGTATATATATGGAATAAAAAGTATAGGGTGGGTTTGGTTATTAATGAAAGTGTAGGGTGAAATAAAACTAATAGTCAAGGGACCAATGTTGCCAACGCATAAAACTTCTTACGATAAACGAACCCCATGGGTTTATAAACATTTAAAAGATAAAAAGCGGGGCTATGAATCACACCTTAACAATAGCAGGAAACGAGATATATCAACCAATCAAATAATGCGTCACAGCAATTAGTCCTCAGCACAACCTAAGCAATATAAATATCATAACTCAGCAATGGTACTCGAATATTTCAATAAACAATGCTTGAATAAAGTTTTATTAACCAATGGCATTTGAAAGAAAATAGTTTTCAAAAAGTCTCGTGTGGGTGACGAGAAAGATAGAAAGAATATGTCGGCGAAACGACCAAGTACGCAAGAAAAGGATGAAAGAATAACTCGAAGAAAGTCGTCGACAAGAAATGGAAAGAAAAGAAATAAAAATGAAGATACACTCAAATAAATAACAACTCGCTAATAACAAGTCTCGGTTTTACCCATTTTCCCAAAATCACGTTGTAATAAAAGGGTTTCGAAATAAATAGTAGTTGGTAAAATAGTTTGAAGTTTATAAAGAGTTTTACAAAATTTCGGCATGACCTGCCCGTTTATAGAACATTTCCCGAGTCAACGACTCTTTTCATTTTAAACAACGCTAACATTTCATAAATAATAATATGATTGGATATATCATTCACGTAGTCCATTAGTTGTTTAGGTTTATCAACCATTTTGTATTGTCCGGGTTCCAGGTACGTTAAGATCTTTATGGGCCTAACGTACCCTACCGTCTCGTGTACCAAAGGGTCCATAACGTCCAACTAACCATGGCCGCAAATCCAATACGTCCAATTCAAGCTCACAATATAACATCACAAATACAATAATACGGATCCAAGTCCGATATCTGATGAGACGAAAAGTGTTACGCTTTTAGGGGGTCATTTAAGCCCTAATTCGTATAAATGTGATCAAATATTGCCCTAAATCGTTCCTTTTGTCATTTTAGGTACTTTTGAGAGGAATTCTGGAAAACATGCATATTCGGACGTTTTTGGAGCATAAAAGTGAAGAAAACGACAAAGTCTCAAAGAAGCTGGAAATTACAACCTGACGGCATTAGGAGTCACAAGGTGACGCCGTCAGTAAGGATGACAAAAGAGTGGAATTCAATTATCAAACGACAGGCCAGAAAGATTTCAAGAATTTACACCTGACGGCATCAGGTGTTAGAAGATGTAGGCCGTCACGTGTTAAGTTAAAGAGAGACGGCCCAGAGAGTTTTACAAGCTGACCACGTCCCAAATGGATCTAGGCCATCCGAGAACCCTAATGGCGGCGAGCTGACGGCGTCAGGCTCTATAAGCTGACGCCGTCCAAACTTATTTTCTATATATATTTTCCAAATTTTCATTCATTATGTGTGGAACTGTGTGGAGAACTTTTAGGGCAAACCCTAAAGACGAATTTTCTGTGACTTTTAGGGTTTCCAACCCTTGGAACCCTAGTGCTTAATTAAAGATAAGTCTTCACTTTAATTCAATCAATATGTCTATGTGTTGGTTGTCTATCTATCTTGCTTATCATTCAATTAACATGAGTAGCTAAATTCTCTAGTGTTTGCTTAGATCTAATGAAACCTAACTATTAATTATTGGTT
>LBNU01015407.1:46378-59826 GCA_014162995.1 Artemisia annua
AAATAAATCTTTGTTCTAAAAGGGGACCGGGTCAAAATGGGTCAATAATCTTGGTGAATAATTCAAGACAGTGAGCCACGGCTTAACTTTCTTAAGTGATATGAACGTACAGTATCATGTATTGAATATGCAGGTACAGTTGATTGACAACTTTACCAACAAGAAAGGGATGACTAGTCATTGTTATAGGATCACATATCGCTCAATGGAGCGCTCTCTTACAGATGAGGAAATAAACGAGCTACAGGTATCTTTTCACCATGAGAGATGAATACACATTTTCATTATCCACCTCAAATCCTCTTATCTAGATATTTAACTTTCAAGTCCTTTTAGCACTTACGAAAGTTGTTTTTTGTTGAATGTTGATACAGTGGAATGTTCGAAATCAGGTGCAAAGCCAGATGAATGTTGAACTAAGATGATTTCCGACACGCCTAATGAAGTTTTGTGTATACCTTCCATGTGTTCAATAGCATACGTTTATTTTGTTTTTAAGATTGATGAAGTCATTCATAAGCTGCATTGGTACTTCCAATTTCAACATAATCAGTCATTTTCCCCCCTTCTTATTAATGCTAAGTAACTACTAGCAGTGTGCATAATTCGGGTTTCACCCACAAAAGCCGAAAACCGAAACTGAAGAAAACCAAACCGAATTTGTCAAAACCAAACCGAACTGAAATAAATATTTGGTTCTTGGTTCGGATACGGTTTTGGCACAATGAACCGAAAACCGAATTCACATAAATACATATATTTTATATATTTATATATAAAAAAGACATTAAAACTCTTTCATATTATAAATAAAATACTTTTTAAGCTTGAAACTTTTTTGGAGCTAAAAATTTATATAATTGAATTTATGTAATTCGGGTTATTCATGTGATAGAGATGGCTTTAGGGTTTTGTGCCTCTTTGAAAACCATCCACGGCCAAGGATGGTCCACGTGGTGGACACCAATGGAGGAGACAAGAATGACGTGGCGTGCCATCCTTGGTTTGGACAGATGCGTGGGAAGATCCTTACACAATTGCATCACTATCACTCCGCGAATGAGATGGTGACAACATAGCTATCCTGGAAGCAAGCCCTAGTCCTTGTCGCTTCCAGGTACGTTATGATAGATAATGTTTATGATGAGCCTCTTAAGGGTATGACTTGGAAATGAGATTTCCAGCTAAGTTCTTAGGGCCTTAGCCCTTATGGGCTCGTGCTTGGCCCTTTTAGAGGGCATGGGTTTTAGGTGTTTGGCCTAAAGCTCCCATACGCTATCAAAGCTCAATGAACAAGACCAAGTGGAAGCATAGTTTTTTAGATAAAGTATTAACCACTCTTAGGGGGTGATTGCTAGCTTTTACAGTAATGGTCATTATCGATTTACGAATATTGAAACGTTTAATAAATGTTGTTATAGATTAGTTGGGTTTAATGGGCTTAATATGTAATGGTAATGGGCTTAAGATAAGTAAATATAGCATAGTTATGTACAAGCCCATCTTGGCCGGACAATTAAGGCCCCTAATCGGCCTATATTGTATTTCAAACATATATATCCTCTCACAACATGTGAGGGGGTATGTCAGTTCATTTTGTTCAATCAACACCACACTTGATTTCATAAATTAGTTTATAATGTTACATACGTGTCTTCATCCAACCCTGGATAACGAAACATAAGTTTTTAACTTGTTCACAACATTGTCTTTGGAAAAGTATCTTGACCAAATTGTCGCAGTCTTTTGAAACGAGGATAATGAAAAACTTCAATGCAAGAGCCTTCAAAATATTACAGATGATCACCTGAAAATGATACTCGAAAACGTCAACATAATGTTGGTGAGCTCGCAGGTTTAGAGTTAAACCACGAAGCTGTGAATAGTATAGTGTAGGACAATAGTAAGATATGCATAAACAATCACTTTATAACATTACACGTTTTGGCCCTTGAGAAATTGACCCTTCAACTCAAATCTAGCCTCCTTATCAAATTTTTGTCTAGCAACATCCGAACCATAGTCATCTTGGGTTTTCATCATGTACTCTTCCATAGTAACTTCCACTATTGTTCTGTGATTTCTTTTCAAACTCACCTTCCTGATCAAAAAAATAGTCGAATTTCGGTGAACTCGAGTAAACAAAACTAGTTGTTTTGAAAAGCTTCTTTTGACGAATGAAATGCTTTCTTAGGTTCTTTGTAAGGTACAACGAGCTCTTCTTTCGAACTCATGGTCATGCACTACCTGAGAAAGATAAGTATTAGTAGGATAGGTTCAAAGAAAGAAAATAACAAAAAACGAAGAATGAGTACGGATTACGAAAAATATTAACTCTGATGTTGTACAAATGATCAATACGTTGTATTCAGGATACGTCGTATCAAAATTTAATATTTTTAATTAACTGTTTTTATTTGACAAATAAATACGCAGTATTGATAAGTATCAATACGCCGTATTTAAATTTAAAATTCGATTTTTGTTTTAAAAATTGAATACGCCTTATGCAAAAGCAAATACGTCGTATTGAAATTTAATTTTAACGATTCTATATAAAAACAGGATATGCCGTATTCAAAAAACTGAATACGTCATATCCGAATACTTAAATCTAATACGATGTATACGTCACAAAAACAGAATACGTCGTATCCAATAAATTGAATAAGCCGATTGGTTAAAAAGCAATTACAGTAGACAATTTAATGCAGTAAAAATACTAAAAACATAAAACCAACTAAAATACAGAAAATTAAACATAAAATCTTATCTAAAACACAAAAACTAAATTAAGATACTAATAAACAAGTATTAAACAATTTCACTCATCGGCAACGGCGCCAAAAACTTGATGTGTCGTTTAGTATAAGTAATATATGTATCAAGTTACTATTTATATTTTGCCGACTTTACCTATTAACTAACACTAATGTGCAGTATATCCGATCAACTGTAGGTTCATTGGTAAGTAGAGTATCGATCATTAAGAGTCGACGTTAACACTTAATCTATCATTTTAATTATCTAAGTTAACATAATTAAACTAAAACTAACGCAAAAGGGGAGGGGGGGAGACCGGCACAAGTTTAGGTTTAATAAAGAGGTAAATAAAACTAATAACACAAACAAGTAGATAAAAAACGATAAAGAAGAAGTCAAGCTCGATCGTAAGGAAAACGTATTAACCAAGTTAATCAAATAAATGCCGGATTTGTCTACATGTGCAATGATTGTACTACATTCGTTGGTGGTTGTCTATTGAAAGCTAGGTGGTACTTCTCCCTATACTCAATGTTTCTAACGGATTAATCATGTCACAATTAATCGAACCTGTAAAAAGTCTCACTGTTGATTATAATCTATTTGCTTACAATATCGCTAACAAGGCAAACAACGAGTGCTTTATTACAAACTTATGCCCTAACTTTATACCAGTAGCCTAATGGTCATAGCACTATTGATCTAATGATAAAGGTAAGTAATATGCATCTTTCCCGAAATAGTGTTCATCATCCATTTACATTAATAGTGAGGTAGGATTAATCCAATAAGCAAGAATCAGTTGAATGAAAGATTAACATAGGCATAAACGTGTATCAAGTGATAAACATTCTCAATACAACAAAAGAGTAAACAACCGATATAAACAAATCAAAACATTAAATTATCATAAACTTGGCTAATACCTACAAGTATTAGCCCATAATCTCATAAATCATACACAGTATCATATTCAGAATGATTAAAGTAGAATTCAAAAGAAAACAATACGCTAACTGAGCGATTATAGCGGAGTATAATGCTTACAAGAGTTTTCCTATGGAATGATAGCACTAGCGGGACCTTCTTGTCTTCTAAAATCATCTAGAAATCGTACTTGGTTGTTAGAAGCTCCCTGAAAACCGAATGCTAGGTTTTCTATTTATAGTCTTTGAATAAGGGTCTATGGCGTATCGGGTCGTCCGATACGGCGTATCAAGGTAACTTCGCGTGAGGTCCAAGATTATTATATTCCAGAATATTCTTCAACCGCCATCTAATACGGCGTATCGTTGCACATGGATAGGGCGTATGGGGTCTTCTCGTCATGGATGTCTTTGTGAAGTTAGGGCATTGATACACCGCATCACAGAAGTGAATACGCCGTATTGGAACTAAAACGAACTTGTTCTTGTTAACCAAAGTTTCATATGCGACGTATTTAGAATCCAATACGACGTATGCATCAAAGTCAGACAATGGTCTTGAATTCGTCTAAGTCTTGGTATACGGTGTATCTGTTTAGAATGATACGACACATTGATGTCATATTCAATAGACTTTCTTGACTTTACCAATTTAACTCCAAAACACGTTCTTTTCGCTAACTTTCACTAATTGCTTGATAATTACTGAGAAATACACAAATAAGTGATTAAGTATCAATTTTCATATAAAATGATATAAATTAAGCAATATAAACATGAGAAATGATGCTATAAATTAGTCGTTATTTGATGTCATCAGGTACTTAAATGTTCAATGAGTAAATTACCTTAGCAATATCATCATCAAGAACAGGTGAATCTAACGAGTTAAGAAAATCATCATTAAGAAGATCGCAAAACTCATCACCAAGATCATCACAACCAACTAAATCCAATTTGTCCTGTCAATAATAAGTCGAGCAATTGTTGGTGACCATCGCAACAAAGATAGTTAAGGATAGGATGAGATATAGATACATGTTTGATGAACTAATTACCTCTAAAACAACCTTATCACAAAGTGTTGAAACTTTACTGTAAATCACCCGATCACCATCATCATCTTTTTCATTTCTTTCAAAAGTAAGAGGCTGGAAGTAAAAAATAAAAACAATTAAAAAAAATACATGAATTAAAGCTTCAAGTATTTAGTGTGTAATTA
This sequence comes from Artemisia annua, assembly GCA_014162995.1. Lineage (NCBI taxonomy): Eukaryota > Viridiplantae > Streptophyta > Magnoliopsida > Asterales > Asteraceae > Artemisia > Artemisia annua. The sequence goes on from LBNU01015407.1 coordinate 51,290, forward strand.
GTATCGTATAGTATTTAGTGTGTAAAAAACTAAATTAAAGCTTCGAGTTTGGCAATGCGACCAAACAAACAAGTTACCATCACAAAAATAGTAGCAAAATAAATAAAGATATAAGCAAAAACAAATATCTACCGAACTAAAAAAAAAAAAAAAAAAAAAAAAAAAAAAAAAAAAAAAAAGGAGGACATACGCTAGCATATAACATTTTATCAACACAAATAACAAATCCTTAACAAAAGTACAGGTCGAGTTTGAATGTATGTGTTTTCGGAGATGTTTAGAGTTTGAATGTATGCGTTTTTGAGATTGGATGTTTAAAATTGGGTGGTTAAACATTAACATAGAAACTTGTGTAACTACAAAAGTAATTACACGCAAACCTAGAACAAAAGCAACAACAAAAAATTGAAGTCGATCTAGCAAAAACTTCAAATTAATTTGAATTTTCTTTTGTTTTTTTCTAAAACGACAACAATTTGGCACAAAAAAATGTCCACCCGCCGGTCGAGCAATTTATGTGCCGTCAGTCTAGCAAAAAAATTGATCAAACATGAGACTCACTTTTCTAATAAGACAAAACACACTTTTTAGAGGAAAAAAATGTCAACTTTTGGGATTTAATTTTCTAATAAGACAAAAAAGTCTTGTGAGTAGAGAGAAAAAAATGACGTCACAAAATGTCATTTCAATCTAGCAAAAAACATCTTATCTACCTTTGGACACATGTCGTAATTTGTATAGAGCCGCACGGTCTAGCCGTCGCACAAGACTAAATTTCAAAACTTTTTTTCTTTTTTACTAGAAAGTGAACCCAAAAGACCATATTTCATGAAACGCATAATAGGTAATTGAGCTATTTAGAGCATCCGGTGTGGTTGGTTTTTCGTCGTCGCCGTCCTAGGTGGCAGCCAGGGCCGTCCCATGAATTTATGAAATTTTTGAAGGCCCTGTACGAAATTAAATAATGAGGCCTTTCGATAAGGAATGCTATATATAAAGTGTCACCATTTATAAGATATAATGCAATTAGTTAGCTAAATGTTCAAAAATATTAATTTTAAGATACTTTCTCATCTAAATACTTTTTTCTTTGTGAAAAATATGTGTACACATGCATATAATTATTAACGGGACAAATTTTGAGGCCCTTAAAAATTTTGGGGCCCTGTGCGGTCGCTCACCTTGCACACCCTCAAAGCCGGCCCTGGTGGCAGCCTCGCCGAGCTCGCCGCCACACCAGCGTTGGATCGCCGTTGTTCGCCGAACTGGATCTCTTCGTCTGCACAACGAAGTTGATTGTGTACGATTTGGTACTTTTTTTGTTTTTTTTTCTTTTTCCAGTTTTTTTGTGTTAGATTTTATTGAATTTGTAAATGTAAAATGTTTAGTAAATATGTAATTGTATTTACTGTTTAGTAAATATGTAGGTTTGTAAATATGTATGTGTTTAGTAAATATGTCAAGGTTGCAAAAATCGTAAATCGGTAGTCGGGCGGTCGACCCCCTGTAGCTTGTAATCGGTCTAGGCGGGATTAATCGGTGATTAATCGGATTGACATTTTCGACAAGTTTTCTATATTTCCGGCAAGTTTTAGGTATTTCCGGCAAATTTTAGGTATTACCGGCAAGATTTTTCTTAAAAAATATCTTGAAATATATATAAACAACAAGTATAATTTATTAAACAATTTTACGGCGAGTTTTGGGAACTTCTAGCAACGTTTGAAGGTTTCGGACAAGCTTGACCATCGTTGACCGTCATTAACCGTCGTTGACCATGGTTGACCGAGTTGTTTGACCGATTTACACAAATCGGCAAGGTTGGTGACCTTGTAGCACCTAATCGGCGATTAATCGGCCTTGTAGGCCTTGTTTTGCAACACTGATTTAATATGTAATTGTTTTGTAAATGCAAATATATTAAACATAGGATTGCCATTACTTGAAACAACTACGATTACAACATTAAACTAAGAAACGGAAATTAAAACCCCTAAACTACCATACGATAATAAACAATGAATCAAGAAAATGATTCAGTCTGTGACATAGCCCTCGTCACTCGAATAGGAGGCACTCGAATCGTCCTCACTCGATGGCACATGGGGCAATCCATTTTGCATTCGCCATAATGCTCGACGGTTTCTCCGAGCCTGTTTACCTCTTAAGTACGCCTCACGAGCTCTTGCCTCTTCTTCTTCCTTTGCTTGAACCTTTAACAATTCTTGCATATCTTGCTCATACAGTTCTTCATTATTCAAAAGACATGGTTGGTTTTGTGATGGATAGTTTGCCGGTGGATTGTAGTGTGGTGGATTTGACGGTGGATTGTAGTGTGGTGGATAGTTTGCAGGTGGAAACAGAACTTCCGGTGGAGTGTTTGGTGGTGGTGGATTGTCATATTGGAAAACGGGAAACAAATCTTGTGGTGGATTGTTGGATTGTTGATTGTCATATGGGAATACGGGGAAAAGTTCTTCGGGTGGGGTGTTGTAAACTGACGCGTTATCTGGTGAATTGTTGTTAGACATTGCTTTAAGAGAATTGTTTGTGAATTATGTATGATTTTTGTGTGTTTTGTGAGCACCTGGGAATGGCTATTTATAGGGCCGTTTGAATAGATTTGAAATCTAAATTTATCCCGCTCTTGAATTTGAATTTGAAATTTAAACGTTTAACCGCCCTTTTGTGTGAATTTGAATTTTGAATTTGAATTCCACACGTTGTGTACGTTTGAATATTAAATGTTTATTGCACACGTTTTTTTTTGTTTTGTTTTTTATTTTTTGAATTTTAAATTTAAACGTTTTATCGCCCTTTTATTTGAATTTGAAATTTCAATTTATCCCGCTCAGGTTTTGAAATTTGAATTTTAAACGTTTATACACTCCTATATAAACCATACATTATCATACAATTTTGCACACACTTCACTTTCTAGAGAAATTTACAATGGCAAATCGTTAGTCTATTGAAAAAGAAAGCTTGCTAGCCGATATGTGGCAAAACGTTCACGAATTCCATGCCGCCGAAGGACCTTTTTGGCAAGTCGTAACACAAAGTTTCAATGAACAATCAGATGGTCCTTTTCGTAACAAAAACTAGCTAACGGGTAAGTGAGCAAGGATGAACTGTGAATGCCAGAGGTCGAAAGGTTACGTGAGCTGCCTCAAGACCATCCAATAGTCATGGTCGGTCTACAAACCCTTTTAAGAAATGATGAAACAGATTTGGAACTTCAAGTCGCATTGAAAATGGTCAGGGAACAAGTGTTGCAAGTTTGGGAAGAAAAGTTAGCACTCATCGATAATTACAAGTCTATATAAATTCTTGATGATGTTTCATATCGTATTTATCCGTTTCGTTATTTTCGTATCGTATTTTTTTTCTTCATATCGTATGTTTTTTTTTTTTCGTCGTATTCTATCTTTTTTATTTGAATCAAATAAAAATTAGTATGTTGTATTATTTTGTATAATTTGTGAAATGAATTTAATTTATTTAATGAAATGAATAAAAAAATAAAGTTGTAAGTGGTGGGGCCCGAATGAAGAAGTTGAGGTTAGTTGTTTAGTAGGGGGTAGTTGTGAAGAGGTGTTGGGTGATGTGGCACACGTGGGGCCCGAATGAAGAGATGAAACTCTTCATCCACACCCAATGCTCTTACGTACCAGGAAAATGTCATGAAACCAGCTAAAGACCGGTTAAAACTTTAACTGCAAAATATTGGTTACAAACAAAGATGCCCACACTAATAAGGCATAATTCAAAGAGAGTCTATTCACACAACCAACCAAATATGTATGTTACTAGAATGAATATTCCTCAAATAAGAAATGGGTAGTCTTCAAAAAAATGACACACAAAATAGAAGGGAATGTTAAATGAATAAGCACAGACCTATGATAATCATAGGAAAATCCATATTTTAACAATACTTAGATGTTTTCTTCAAAAAAACAATACTTGGATGTTGGATAACAAAACTGGGTAGAAAATACAAAGGCGGAATGTATAATCTCAGTTCTGATCTGTAGAACAACCGGCAACCTACCTACAGCCTTTCAATAGGTAGGACGATGGGCTTGAGTAACTTACACTGCTTGAATGTCGCGGATTCTGTTCTCCCTTTTTGGGACTCACACAGTCGCTGAAATCCAGCACCCGTCTCTCACTCTGTAAACAAAAATTAAAAGTAAGGAAAAAGAACTCTGCATCTTTTGTTCAACAACCACAATGTGAACGAATAAACCAGCAGCCCATATGAGTGCAAACGAATCTATTTTAATGCATCGTGAAATTAACATTGTGTTCGCGAGTTTAAGAAAATGAAGAGAAATGATGGATTTTTAAACCTAAAACATTACATGTTGAGCATTTGATTATTCTCTTCTCATAACTTTGGAAATAAACTGCTCTATAATCATTTTAATGACAAAATTACCCTTTTTTATTTTGCTCATCTTTGTTAATGACATAACTAAGCAGGAAGGACATGACTGTAAGATTGTTAGTCCTTTCCAACTTCTGAACACAAAAAGTAGTAAAAACATATTCCTTTTCCCCGTCTTTTTTCTCCCCAAACATGAGAACAGGGAGTGATAGAGAGCAACGCATAAAGTGAAAACTGAACGTACCAAGATATTTGAATCTTGCCGACTCGATTCACTATTTTGTAAGAGTCTTTTCTTTAGTAAGGAATCAGGAGTTTCATCTCCCAATACTTCCCGAGCATTGGCATATGCTGATGCAGATTGTTCACTTAGCTGGTTCATTAGCCCAAGAGCATCATAGCTTCTTTCACCGGGACTTGTAACGTAACCCTCCACATCCTACAATCACCACACAATATTCAACAAAAAAGGACATAAATCAAAGTAGAGAGTCCAATTTTGACCCAAGTATTTATAGATGGGTCGATTCCGAATAAGTTGTTTCTAAACCATCAAATGGGTAAATCAACCTACTAAATTGTACAACCAAGACTATTATTCTAATAAAATACTTCTGTAGCCAGATTTTACACATAATTTGTAAGCTTTTCAAAGAAAAAGTATTCTGTTTCAACCCATCTCGTCATTTTGCCGCCTCTAAATCAAGAGAATTTGATCTACAAAAACTAATTATTACCGCAAGTGTAATATCTGTATCAATTTGAGGGCCATGAACAAAAGGGGACCAAGGGGACTTCCATGGAGAAGGTGACTCCAAACTGTTCTTCAAGGGAGTTTCCCCAAATCTAACAAAAATAACAATGATCAGTGACATAACTTTTAAAATATCTTATCATTGGTTCAGAATATAATAAAAAGCTCTAAACATATCATACATTCCAGAGTTTTCAACTGAAGCATGTTCAACAAGAACTCCATGTGGCTGTTGCACCTGACAAGAAAGAAGGGAAAAAACAATGTAACAAACCATGAAAACTAACTACAAATAAACAAATCATCAGAACCGTGTCACAAGTTTACAGTGTATTTCAAGTAAAGGAGTGAAGATAAACTTCAGAGGTTTCAGTAGGGTCAGGTGTCGTAAATTTTAGCAAAGTCTGACCAGTGCCCATAAGCCTCATATTTTCAGAAACCACAACCAAGGGACTATCTTTATTTCTATTTCTATTAAATAAACCATGTTACAGAACCAGCCTCATAATCGCATGCTATGGAGTAACTTTTTAGCGCACAAGTAAGACCTGAATAAGACAATGAACTTCATTTGCTTTTTCTATTTAAGGGATCATGATACCAGTTAACAATCCCTTATGCACAAGTTAAAGAAATGAGCATAAAGCAGCTTACTTGTACTGTAACTAACAATATCAGCAAGCTTTTAGTTTACAAGCCAATGTGTAAGACTTACATTAACTGTTGTCCTTATGTCCTCCTCCTTTTGAGCCATTTCAACGTCAGCAGTTGGGTTCAAATTTTCTTTATCATTACTAATTGGTCCACTTTGGCTCAAAGATTGTAGCTGCACATCTTTATTCTCATCATTGAGGAATGAGGCATGCCCATGCTTCTTGGCATTGGGGTTTTGGGATAAGGGTGATAGTACATCATGGTGTCTTTTCTTTAATATTGATGGGGTGCATGTAAAAGTTTTGGCAGCGGTTTTTAGCACAGCCTCAGGGCTGTCATCGCGTGAAGGTGAGTCCCATAATCTGCATGGACTGAAACAGTTGACAGATGCTGCCCTCATCAGCTGACGGATACCAAGAGGACTATATTCTTGCAGCAAATCACCACCAGACTGAAGATCACAGCTTAGAAATTGGATGCCCGTGCTTGGGAAAACGGGAGGTTCATATGACAGAGGTAGCGTCTCCTGCTGTTGAGATTGGAATTCCCTTTGAGTTTGGTTTTCCCGATCAAGTTGTAGAGTACCATTTACTTGTCCTGAACTAAAAACATCAGAAGATGCAAGCACCAAAGGATCAAAAATGGGATATGTTTGATCTTGTGCTCCTATATTATCTTCTTGATTATTGAAGACCAAAGGATCTGTAACTGGATCCATTTGATCTTGTGCTCCCATATTATCTTCTTGATTGGTGAAGAACTGAGAATCATAGGTGTAAATATGGGGAAGTCCAAAAGATCTGTAACTGGATTCACTATTGAATGTACCAGAAGGAAGTTGTGAAGGCACCAAGTCTGAATAATATGATTGTTGATATAATAATGGATCTGATGACCCATCAGGTGGGGGAGTCATGTCTGGACAATCATTTTCAGATGTTAGCGTTTGTGCCGCCACATCAAAACCAACGGCATTGTTCGTCGCCGAACTGGAAATACCCGCTTGCTTCTGATAATCAAAATCTTCACATTGCCCTCTATCTGTACAAGGTTCCGCGGGGTCTTGTGAATAGTTTGGTTCAATAAATTTAGAAAACTCGTCTGAGTCACTGCCAGATGAAGTAGTAGGAGTTGATTGAATGACGACAGAAGGCAATCCTTGGAACTTGTCAAGCAGGCCTGATTCCATATACGCATCTAATTTCTTTCTAAGAGAGCTATTCCAGTGATTTTTAATAGCATTGTCTGTTCTGAGACCGACAAACATAAAAAGGCATATAAGATTATTTGTGATATTTGAAGAAATTAGATTGTTCATGATCCTAGGTTACCTAAGCGAATATATCATAATTCATAAGCTTCTTAACTGGGTTTAAGTTTAGAAACCAAAGCAAAAGCATACCTCCCAGGCAAGAATTTTGTTAGCTCTGCCCATTTATTTCCATAAACTTTGTGCTGATCGATCAACATCACTTCCTCATCCTGAGTCCAAGGCTCCTTGTTTATGTCAGGATTCAGATGGTTATACCACCTGCATACATGATGTCATGATGTAAACAGCAGATCACTTCAAAACGAAATGATGCATATCACTGAAAAATGCTCACTCATCACACCTACTACTATCAACTGCTGTAGTAAATAAAGCTTTCCAGCTTTTTGACATTGGCAGGCCAACCGTGTAACACAGCCGTTATCCAACCGTAGAAACTCATTGCAACCCAATCAACCTAGGCATCAAACTAACAAGTGCATTTCTTTACTACCCCCTAAATCTAATGCTTGAAAAAGAAACAAAATTCTGCAATTAATATACCATAGAATAAAAAAAAGGGAGTAACGGGGGCTATCACTTGTTAGTATGATACATGCGTATGTCTGTATAATATATATCCACCAACTGTTACACTTGTTGCAATGAAAAAACTGGTGTAGTGCTACATCTAGCTGGCATTTTTAAGTCATTTAAGAATCTTGATAGCTTAGCGTTTTATTTATTATTCCTAGCTTGAACAATTGGTTGTGTTCTTCGATCAAGTCTTAAGGCATATTCTAAGTATGTTGGTAATTAATCTCGCTAGCTTCAGTTATTCTCCTTAAATACATTTAAATATTTAATGTTGTCAAATATTTCCACTGCAAGATTCCCTTATAAAGGCTTTCTTTAAGAATGTAAATATCAGCCAAAATGATCCCATGCAAGATCTTTTGTTGCCTGGAACATTCATTAGTATTTATTTATTTATTTATGGCAAACTTCAGTATTTAATTGTTCCAGAATGTAGTGCTTATCATGAATGATGGCTTATATACAAGCTTTCAACATACGAATAAATTTAGAGAGTTGGCTTCTGAGAATAAACTTCTGAAACATTTTAAAATGCGCCCTAATTCCCCTTTAACATTGTCCCTTCCAAATTGCATTCCTAAAGTCATGCTAAACTTCTGTCATGGTCAATAATACTACAAACGGACAAGCAAAGAGTTGCCCACTTGGGACCCAAAAATCTGTTAATATGAAATAAACCTATACTATAAAGGCTACTCGGTTTAGGAAGCTTGGAGAATGAAACGTGTGTACAAGCCATTTGCCTTTAAAATTTTCTAACTTTTGCTTGAACTCATGACCTTCCAATTAAGTTACCATCTCAAGTTAAACAATAATAAAAAAAAAAATAAAAAAAAAAAATAAATAAATAATAAAAAATAAAAAAAAAATAAAAAAATAAAAAACAA
>LBNU01015407.1:60000-72024 GCA_014162995.1 Artemisia annua
AAAAAAAAAAAAAAAAAAAAAAAAAAAAAAAAAAAAAAAAAAAAAAAAAAAAAAAAAAAAAAAAAAAAAAAAAAAAAAAAAAAAAAAAAAAAAGAAGATGAAGATGAAGATGGATTTTAGAAGGAAAAAAAGAAATTCATATTTACATATTTTTCTCTGAACAAAAAGATCAGTCGTATAAATGTTGATAGTAAATAATCATTTGGATATCCAGGAGGCACATTTGCTATCAAAATTTACAAGCATGGGATGGAGTGAATCTTACCTCTCACGACACTGCTTACCAATGCGCCCAGGTAAGTGTTCTGCAATTGTTGACCATTTCTGTGCCCCATATTTCTCTACTAGCCGTACGAGATCTTCATCTTCCTGAAAAATTGCAAAGGTTGGTCAATGGTTGAGAAAACAGCTGGATATCATGTGAGGAAAAACAAGGAGCTACATGTTTCATCAGAGGCAGCATATATTAAGATTCACCTCTTTTGTCCATGGGCCTTTAACAAGTGCTGGATTTAAAACTTTCTGCCACCGATGTAAGCACTGAACGTCTGTTCGGCCCTCGCAACATTGAGCTGAACAAATCATACTATTAGGTTCTAAACAAGTTTGTATTTTCTGATCGCAAAATTTCAACACTTGAATAAAGGTAAAGTAAAAGTTATAGTATAAATTATAGTTGAGCCCAAGACTTGAATAAAGTAAAAGTTATCATCAACCTATGTATTAATTAATAAAATAAAACAAAAAAATAAAAACAGGTATGGTTGTTTTCGATTCTTTTTAGATAAATTAATGCCCTAATCCATGGTTTATCACAGGAGTAGATGACACTGATAGGCAAAGGATAAGAACGAATATTACAATCTATTAAAGTGAGCCCAGCCACTTAGTTTGAATTTGGCTTCTACAGTGGATTTGTTTCAGGTTCATCAATAAAGATACTAGTAGTAGTAATATAGCAGCACACCAAATTTTAGAAGAGGCCATGCGATGCCACCCATTTGCTTAAAGATATACTTTCTGCTGCATGCCCCGGGAGTGCAGAGATTTATATTACCCCATACATAAATTGGTCATTCGAATAGAACCCACAGCTATTTTGTTCATTGTTTCTTCTTTATAAGTTTTTTTCATATATAAATTTTCCTCATGTCCCCATCTATCATGCTCTATAAACTGAGGGTCGTCCCTTCAGGAGTAGACATGACAAAACCCTAAAAGGTAACATGGTACCAAAGTTGGCTCCCAAACCAAGTGGTTGCATGTTCAAGTCCAAACTGGAACACTGGTGTATGGGTGGCAAATGCCCTAGCATCGATAATATCCGAGTAAAGGAGCCTTTATTATTGATTGTCTAGATATTAGAGCGTAGGAATTCATTGTCTTACATCTGTTGGTCCTATAATAGTGGAATTCAATTTGACACTCGAAAACACAAGTGTGAAGTCCAGCTGCTAGTACACATGACACTCTAGCAAAGAACCTTGATACCATTCATTGTGTACCTTCTATAGTTACTAGTCTATACTATGTGGCTCCTGATAGTTCAGTTGTAGCCTTTTCAAAAACGGGGAAATGATCGATTTAGTGCAAACATCAATATGATTTCAGTTTACGAGATACAATCATTAGCTGTTAAAGGGATAGTTGCTTAGTGATGTCAGTCAATTCAGATTCAGTTGTAGCTTAGTCTCATAGTGCTTTCAACCATAATTTTACAGCCAGTACCCCATCAAGCACAGGAATTGCAGGTGTTTGTTTAAGCTTATTTGAAAAGCTAATAAGCACAATTTTTGGGCTTATAAGCTAATCAACTTGAGCTTATGAACTTAAATAAGCCATACACTCAAGTTGATAAGCTCAGAATCTCAAAACAATTAAGCTTATTAGCTTTTCAAACCAAAAGCCCATAAGGCGGCAAAATAAGCTTAAACAAACACCCCAAAAAGGTTCGTAAACCCACATAAAAGAGAACACGGATGCACTATCATATGATAATACTTAGATAGTTAGATGCCAGAAAAAATTTCCTAACAGTCTAGAGAATGAAACGCAATTGATGACGAGAAAACTTGTATGTTAGCGAAAGNTTTGGATATCCAGGAGGCACATTTGCTATCAAAATTTACAAGCATGGGATGGAGTGAATCTCACCTCTCACGACACTGCTTACCAATGCGCCCAGGTAAGTGTTCTGCAATTGTTGACCATTTCTGTGCCCCATATTTCTCTACTAGCCGTACGAGATCTTCATCTTCCTGAAAAATTGCAAACGTTGGTCAATGGTTGAGAAAACAGCTGGATATCATGTGAGGAAAACAAGGAGCTACATGTTTCATCAGAGGCAGCATATATTAAGATTCACCTCTTTTGTCCATGGGCCTTTAACAAGTGCTGGATTTAAAACTTTCTGCCACCGATGTAAGCACTGAACGTCTGTTCGGCCCTTGCAACATTGAGCTGAACAAATCATACTATTAGGTTCTAAACAAGTTTGTATTTTCTGATCGCAAAATTTCAACACTTGAATAAAGGTAAAGTAAAAGTTATAGTATAAATTATAGTTGAGCCCAAGACTTGAATAAAGTAAAAGTTATCATCAACCTATGTATTAATTAATAAAATAAAACAAAAAAATAAAAACAGGTATGGTTGTTTTCGATTCTTTTTAGATAAATTAATGCCCTAATCCATGGTTTATCACAGAAGTAGATGACACTGATAGGCAAAGGATAAGAACGAATATTACAATCTATTAAAGTGAGCCCAGCCACTTGGTTTGAATTTGGCTTCTACAGTGGATTTGTTTCAGGTTCATCAATAAAGATACTAGTAATAATATAGCAGCACACCAAATTTTAGAAGAGGCCATGCGATGCCACCCATTTGCTTAAAGATACACTTTCTGCTGCATGCCCCGGGAGTGCAGAGATTTATATTACCCCATACATAAATTGGTCATTCGAATAGAACCCACAGCTATTTTGTTCATTGTTTCTTCTTTATAAGTTTTTTTCATATATAAATTTTCCTCATGTCCCCATCTATCATGCTCTATAAACTGAGGGTCGTCCCTTCAGGAATAGACATGACAAAACCCTAAAAGGTAACATGGTACCAAAGTTGGCTCCCAAACCAAGTGGTTGCATGTTCAAGTCCAAACTGGAACACTGGCGAGGAATGCCCTAGCATCGATAATATCCGAGTAAAGGTGCCTTTATTATTGATTGTCTAGATATTAGAGCGTAGGAATTCATTGTCTTACATCTGTTGGTCCTATAATAGTGGAATTCAATTTGACACTGGAAAACACAAGTGTGAAGTCCAGCTGCTAGTACACATGACACTCTAGCAAAGAACCTTGATACCATTCATTGTGTACCTTCTATAGTTACTAGTCTATACTACGTGGCTCCTGATAGTTCAGTTGTAGCCTTTTCAAAAACGGGAAAATGATCGATTTAGTGCAAACATCAATATGATTTCAGTTTACGAGATACAATCATTAGCTGTTAAAGGGATAGTTGCTTAGTGATGCCAGTCAATTCAGATTCAGTTGTAGCTTAGTCTCATAGTGCTTTCAACCATAATTTTACAGCCAGTATCCCATCAAGCACAGGAATTGCAGGTGTTTGTTTAAGCTTATTTGAAAAGCTAATAAGCACAATTTTTGGGCTTATAAGCTAATCAACTTGAGCTTATGAACTTAAATAAGCCATACACTCAAGTTGATAAGCTCAGAATCTCAAAACAATTAAGCTTATTAGCTTTTCAAAGTTCCAAAAGCCCATAAGGCGGCCAAACAAGCTTAAACAATCACCCCAAAAAGGTTCGTAAACCCACATAAAAGAGAACATGGATGCACTATCATATGATAATACTTAGATAGTTAGATGCCAGAAAAAATTTCCTAACAGTCTAGAGAATGAAACGCAATTGATGACGAGAAAACTTGTATGTTAGCGGAATGATAGTAGATCTTTTCTATTAATAATTGCTTTATGACTGTTTTGTGTAGATCTATTAGTTTTCATTTCTAGAATATGGGCTTCGCTTGGTTAATATTTGTTACAGTTTCTGTTTTTTTCCATATGTTATCCGTATATGATTTTTTTTGGTTGTTGTTGATCTTTTGGTTGTTGTTGATTGATCACCCGCGATGGGTTATCGATCAGGTCTTCATGTTGATCTTTTGGTTGTTGTTGCTATTGTATATAAATAAAAGTAAAAAAAAAAGCGTAAAAGTTTAGCTTGACGACTTGAACCTGTGGTTAGTAGATTAGATTTTATTTTTATTTTTGGCTTTCGCTATATGATTTTGATCACATGACTTTATAAAAGTGGTACACATTAAAATTTAGTTTTATAAAATTGCTCAATGATAATCGTTAAAGCTTATATCAGATTGTGTGTTGTGTGTCTTGAACTTTCCTGAAATTTAAGTATGAAGTTTATGTGGTTAGTACAAACATACATGTTTTTGAAAGGCGTGCACCTATGTTTCAAGGAATTTGATATAGAAGAATATTGTGCATATGTGTTATGCTAGTTGTTTTGAATATTGTACTTATGTGTTATGCTAATTGTCCTCGAATTTAAGTATGAAGTTTATGTGGTTAGTGCAAACATACATGTTTTTGGAAGGCGTGCACCTATGTTCGCATTCATTTGATCTAGATGAATATTGTGCATATGTGTTATGCTAGTTGTTTTGACACTAACATACTAGCATACCACATTAGATGAGTTTAATCAAGGGTCATTATGTGGTTAGTGCAAACATACATGTTTTTGGAAGGCGTGCACCTATGTTCGCATTTCATTTGATATAGATGAATATTGTGCATATGTGTTATGCTAGTTGTTTTGACACTAACATACTAGCATACCACATTAGATGAGTTTAATCAAGGGTCATTATGTGGTTAGTGCAAACATACATGTTTTTGGAAGGCGTGCACCTATGTTCGCATTTCATTTGATATAGATGAATATTGTGCATATGTGTTATGCTAGTTGTTTTGATTTCAAAATCTGTTTACTCTTTTTTTTTTTGCGGTCTAATTGTATTTGATCAGGTTTGTATCAGGATTTATGAAGATTATGATGACATTCAAGACCTATGAGATGACAAAGATGACGTTGAACGAATAGAGACGAATCCACACATGCATATAAGGAGATAATTTGCGGAAGAAATACGATTATTGCATACGTATTTTTTTACTTGTGATCAAATGAAATGTAGTTTAAAGTATATGATTTTTGAATTATTATAGAGGGTTTATTTTGTGATTTATGTTTGAAACTTTAAAAAGTATAAATGCAATGTCTATGTTAAGAAATGTTTTATTTTGTGATTTTTGACTGAATATTATTAGTTATAACAAAATAGGTTAAATAATTTTACACTAAAAACACATATTTTAAAAAAGAAAACAAAAACATATATGCACTTGAGATTTTTTTTGAAAACATGCATGCTGAAAAAAAAAAGTTTATTCCGAAAATTAAGGGTTAAAAAAAACGTTTTTAATCAAAAAAAATTCAAAAAGAAAGTAAATATAAGTTTTTACTATTATACCCTTTACATTTAAATAAAAATATTTAATAATACTAAATTCTTATTGGTCCAAAGTGGTTCTGTAGAGTTCTGTACAAAATAATGGTTCTGCATTGAACGTGACCCTATATATATATATATATATATATATATATATATATATATATATATATATATATATATATATATATATTTTTTTTTTTAGTTTGACTTTTCTTTTTGTTGTTTGGGAAAGTGTAATTTTAATTCCAACGGCCCTTCTAGCATTCTAGGTTTTCTTTTTAAATCATTTTCTCCATTTTTTTTTTCAATTTGTCTTAAATAATTAGAAATATTTAATTTTCACATAAAAACAAATACATCCTCTCTGTTTTATTTTGTGAAAGTTTTTGTATGAAAAATATGTAATTACAGCAATTCTCTTATATAAATGTCTGTCTGCTACTAAAATGAAATTTAAAATTATTATTATATAAACTCTGGAAAAATGATTTGTTAGTTATTATATTCTTTAATTAAACTGATTATTTTTATTGAGGATACTCATTTTAAAACGAAAGAAGTATAAATTATCTTCTTTTCATTANAGAAGAATGAGTGTATCACAAGTAAAAAACAAATTACAGTCGTGCTCTCTGTTTTTAGATTTCAATGTGGATTAGTTATATATGATTTTTAAGAATGAAATATCCATCTTCTTAGGGTTGATGGTCAACTAGGTCCAAAGTTCTTGCAGTTTTATACATAAATCGCTGATCTGTTTGAACTCCAGACACCTTCCAGTTCATTTAAATTTAAAATTATTTTATCATTTCATCTCACATAACCAGGTGGCGTCGGGAGAATAGTGAATGTTGGTTTAGGTAGGTTAGTGGTTTATTTCCGGTCTGATTGGGGATCTCAGCGGGATCTCATTTTATAAACGAAAGAAGTCAGTTAGAACTGATCGTTTTTTTCATTAACGATGTTCACACTTGTTTCACTTTGTTCAAAAAATTAAAGAAAAAAAAAAAAAAAAAAAAAAAAAAAAAAACTAACATTGGTTTACTTTTTTTATTTGGGCTGATATAAAAGTTTATCCATTTTAAGGTCTAATCAACTTTTAATTGGAAGTATTTCATGGTCAAATGAACAAATATTTTTCAAAAAAGAGATATTAATACTGATGTATCCAAAATGAAACGCGTTATTTTTGTGATTTGATTTTTCTAAGTGACGATTGATGGATCTAAACACACATCTTGTGTTAGAGATACTTTGAGTAATATTATTAAGTACGCGGAATTTACTTAGTAATACTTAGAAGATGGTTTATATGATGTAATGTAAGTGAGAATAGTTGAATATGGTTTAACACAAAGCTTCAATATTATTAAGAATAATACGAGTGATCTTAGCTATCACTAGGGTTACACCTTGAAGCTTTCTAGGATTATACGTACCAAGAACAATGACCTAGGTCCTCCTTTTATAGCACAAGGAGTCCTTTACAAGATAAGTATAATATTATCTAAATAGAATATACACACAATCTTTTCTATACTTATCTATACACGAATACATAAGTTATCCTAATAGCAGTGGTAACAATATGTACTAGCAGTGGTAATGTGTTTCCACTGCTAGTGCATTCTTCAGCAGTGTCTTCCATAGCCTATCAGTGGTAACTTTATTCCCAACAATCCTCCCCTAAACTTATGATTTCTCTGCAAATCAATAAGTTTCTTCAATTTGCATCATCTCTTAAGATTTGGGGAATTCTTCCAAACACTTCACTCTTCTTCTTAAAGCCTGAACTGCTCTTGAACATTGTGCTTGAATCATATGTATCAATGCTCTGACCTTCTCAGTATCTTCATGGACCCTTATGTTTGTAGACAGCATCACTGTGAGAGTTCCAGCTCTGAGTGGGTATTCTTTCTCAGCAAACATAAAAACATCCACTCCAGCTTTTGTAGAAACTTGATGAACTTCACACGAATCATAGTAAGTCCATGTAGTATCTGGTTCATAGAGCCTTCTTAGATCCACCCACAATTGCATATCCTTGACATCTTTAAGCTTGTCAGCATCAAATCTTTCTTGAACCAATCTCCACAGTGTGTCAAGATCATCTCTGTCACATGCTTTGATGAGTTCTTCAAACTGAATGAATGATGAAGTTTCACCACCTAGCCTTGTAATCTTCCATGTTGGAGCAAAATTGCTAGCAGTGTATACTTCCCAATCTACTATTGGATGTCTGACTTGCAGTGGGTCAGGATAGAAGTCTTCTTCTTCAATTAAGATCATTCCAGTCAGCTGTTCTTCTGTAAATTTCTCAGACTGAACCTTTTGTTCAACAAATCTTGTTTTCTTTTGGGTCTGAGGTTCATTGTCTTTAGCCTTTCTCTTCAGGTTAGGAAATCTTCTTTCTTCTTCTTCAGAGTTCATAGGAATAAAATCAAGATTTTGCCTTTTAACTCTGTAGTAGATACCTTCAACCTGATCATGGGTCATTCCTCTGAATTGTTTCATTTTCCAGCCACCAGCATTGCAACAGAAAGTCTTCATTGCTGAGATAACTTGTGCCTTAGTTGGTTGCCTTTGTTTCTTTTGACCCTTTCTGACTGAACCAAATACTTCTTAAAGTGCTTGTCTATTCTTCATCTCAATGAAATCTTTCAACTGAGCTGTTCTTTCATCCTTAGTTAAAGTCTTGTCTGCAACTAGGTCAATTGCTTTCTTCTTGATTACTGGATCATTATGAATCAAGAATTCAATCTCTTGTTCTGTAGGTACATAAGTAAATTCTGGAGTCTTCTCTCTTAGAATTGTAGGTTGAACAGTGGAAATTGGATTTACATCCATAGGAGTAGTGTTTTCCACTCTATCCAATCTTTGAGCCATCATGAAGTCTGCAATCTCAATTTCATCCAACCTTTTCTTGTTTGCAACTTCATCTTCTCTAAACTTTCTGGCAACTTCAGCATCATAATCAACCTGAGCTTGTACTCTCTTCTTCACTTTTCTTATTGGTTGCTCTTCACTGTGCATAACTGCTTTACCCTTTTCTTTTCTTATCTTCTCAATTTCTTCCTCTATAGTGGTAATGGTCTGACCAGCAGTGGGAACCATTTGCTCTGCAGTGGTAACATGAACTTCAGTGGAAATTGGGTCTGCAGTGGAAATATTTGTTGTAGCAGTGGAATCTGTTGGTTCTGGTTGATCTTTGTCTAATTGTTGCTGTTGAATGTCACCCATTGGCTCAAATGCCAAATCTTCAATCCCAAAATCAGCATCTATATCAGCATCTATATCATCTTCTTCTCTGAAATCAATTCTCCTCCCCTTAGTCTCAGCATCTGTTTTCCTCCCCTGTTTGGGAGAATAACCCAAATCATCAAAGAAATCATCACTGGGTGAGGATGAAGAAGAAATCACCAACTTTGCAGTCCTTTTCTTTTGCTTTAACCCCTGTACTTCATCCTTCAATGCTTGAATCTCTTGTTTCAAAGCTATAACATCCTTGGCATGTTGCTCCTTTACTTGTGCCAAGTCTTTCTCCAGAGATTCAACCTGCTTTGTTAATTTGGTACATAGTGCCATCAATTCCATAGGTTGCTCACTGCCCTCAACACTTCCAACTGTATTACCTGTTGGGAGAGGTGAATCATAGGGCAAAGGTTTAGTCTCCTCCCTAGCATGACTAGGTGGAAGCCTGGAACCACCACTGCTTGTTCCTAAACCATGAGGATCAGGGACATGCTGTGTTTGGATGAGAGGAGTTGGCTGTTTTTGCCTCCTCTCATAGATATGAGTAACTGGTGGAGTGTAGTCAATTTGTGGAACTGTTAAAGAGGGTGTGGTTTGAGATACAACTGGGATTGCTGCATCTTCACCATGTACCTGTGCAATTCTTGCAAGCATTTGAGGAAAAAAGTGGTCTATAAACCCAATTACCAACCTTATCCATATTTTGAAAAACTTTGGGCTCAAGGTAACGGATTTTGTAAACTCTTTTATGGGGTTGTAGTGGAAATTCAGTTAGCACTGCTTGTATAAATCTTGGGTACATCAAAAATTTTGTTGGACTTTGTACATTGCCTTGCATACTTGTAAAAATATATTTAGACCAGTTAAAAATCTTATCTGTGACTAGACAAACAAAAGGGTAAGCCATTGGTGAACTGAATTGTTCATAAGATGTTTTCTTAGGACTAAGGCAATGTAACAAAGTATGAATCAAAAATCTCCATTGGGGACAAAAACCACTCTTTTTGAAAGTAGCCTTTTTATCAGTGGTATTATACCCCATAGAGGAAAGATTTTCCCAAATTTCTGGCATGGGTAATGTGATGAGACCATTGAGATCATCTAATTGGAGAACTCTCCTCAAAGATGACTCAGTAACATCAATAGTTACCCCATCCACTGTGGCTCTAAGAGTATCCACAGATTCATGTGTATCTCCATCTTCAATGGTTATGGACTCAACAGAGTTCCAAAACTGCTTGATTTGAGAGATATAGATTGTGGGATTAAGAAGTAAAGCATACCTCACATGAGTAGTATTTAGAAAATCCACAATCTGATGAAACAGAGGACCACTCTTGTCGTTTGACTTTTCCAAATTTGCCACTTTTTGGTTGTGCTCATCTGCAAAGGTGATTGATGCCATAGTTTCTTTTTGTTGAAAAATTTGTTGTGTAAGTACGAATTGAATAATGAACTTGCCAATTGAGAGAAAAGTATATATAGTGCTATGGTTTGAGAGTTTTGCGCAAGAAAGATTATCTAAGGAAAAGATTATCTTAAGAGAATAAATTATAATTTGGAAAGTAGATAATCTTCTAAAAATTTTACCCTATTAATATGGAAAGCAATTACTCTCAACGGCTAGTAAAAAGTTTGTTACTGACACAACAGTTTTAACGGCTAGTTCAACAGTGGTAAAAATAACACTGACAGTGGAAACTGTGAACTAGCAGTGGGAATTTTTCACAAAAATTTTCAAGAGCAGTGGTAAAATAAACATATGAAAATTAGACTGCTCTCATTGTAGTTTTAGCAAACTACCAGCTATCAACGGATTTGATATGTCTTTACCATGAGCCGTTTGCTATGGACTAGCCAACTCTTAATCATAAAAAATATGGTGAGTTGATAACCATATAGTTTTTGGTAAACTATCAACCATAAACGGATTTGTTAAGTCTTTACGAGTAGTCGTTTGCTCTGGACTAGTTGATTCTTATGTGTGTTAGACATGGTGAATCAATAACCATTTGTTGTGTATCTCAGTTATACACCTTTTATGATCACCTCCCAGCAAAAATTTGGTTATGTACCTGCAAGAGTTAGCATAATACATAGAAAATTCATAACCAAACTTAGTTTTAACCAAAGTTACTTTTAACCAAGCCACTATTCACAAATATCTTGTAAAAGTCAACTCGATAATATCTTTATTTACTTTTCAACCTACCCAAATAGGTGAAAGTAAATATCTCAATTAATGAGACCTTTTAGTTAACTTTGTCTATATAAAGGGACTCGGCTCTCCATTATCTTCACCAAAAACAAATTATAACTTCCACAAAACCCTTAAATCAATCATGAGCAAGCTTCCTATCATCATTGACCTTTCCTTAGATTCAGACACAGAGGTATAGAATTTACTTAGTAATACTTAGAAGATGGTTTATATGATGTAATGTAAGTGAGAATAGTTGAATATGGTTTAACACAAAGCTTCAATATTATTAAGAATAATACGAGTGATCTTAGCTATCACTAGGGTTACACCTTGAAGCTTTCTAGGATTATACGTACCAAGAACAATGACCTAGGTCCTCCTTTTATTTATAGCACAAGGAGTCCTTTACAAGATAAGTATAATATTATCTAAATAGAATATACACACAATCTTTTCTATACTTATCTATACACGAATACATAAGTTATCCTAATAGCAGTGGTAACAATATGTACTAGCATGGTAATGTGTTTCCACTGCTAGTGCATTCTTCAGCAGTGTCTTCCATAGCCTATCAGTGGTAACTTTATTCCCAACAATCCTCCCCTAAACTTATGATTTCTCTGCAAATCAATAAGTTTCTTCAATTTGCATCATCTCTTAAGATTTGGGGAATTCTTCCAAACACTTCACTCTTCTTCTTAAAGCCTGAACTGCTTTTGAACATTGTGCTTGAATCATATGTATCAATGCTCTGACCTTCTTAGTATCTTCATGGACCCTTATGTTTGTAGACAGCATCACTGTGAGAGTTCCAGCTCTGAGTGGGTATTCTTTCTCAGCAAACATAAAAACATCCACTCCAGCTTTTGTAGAAACTTGATGAACTTCACACGAATCATAGTAAGTCCATGTAGTACCTGGACATGAAGACTCAAACTTCCAGAAATTATCATTAGCATCTGGTTCATAGAGCCTTCTTAGATCCACCCACAATTGCATC
>LBNU01015414.1:0-22394 GCA_014162995.1 Artemisia annua
AACACATAGGTGACCTTGATGTGATGGAGGATTTAGCCGAACATGATCACATTGATCGAAAAGACCTAGGTTTTATGATCGATGACGATGAATCTCAAGAAACACATGATGAATCTTTTGGGCAATTTGAATATAGCAGTCAGAATATTGAGGATGATCCTTATGATTCGGATATAGAAGTTGAGATGCCTAGAGAAGCACTTGAGATACTAGGGAAAATGCTTAGGATAAATTCTACTAAAACACATGATGAGGATATAGGTGATCTTGACACGAGGAATGATGAGGTAAATAACATAAGCCCACCAAGTACCCCACAAGTCCTACCGTCATTTGAGGAACACACACCGCCCGTTACTTACCCGGAAGAAGTAGAAGAGACTTTAGGAACCTCAATAGAGTTAGAGCCCTTGGACCAAACACAACTAGAAGAAATAAGTTTGAATACTTGTAGTCATAATCTTTCTTTTAGTTCTATGGAAGTTCCTAGTTTTGATGAACCGGAGCCTCAACCAAAACCGTTACCTAATCTTCCATCCTTGGATGAAAATTTAGGAAACACGCGCTCACTTACGTAAAACCCGCAAGTGATTATGGCTCATGAATTTTAGTTATGTAATGGTGGCAGAAATAGTATCACTCGTGCAACAACCAAAGAAAAAGACTTGTATTCGGTTTTAAAAAGCAAGTAGCATGTATCCCCCTCACAGGGTTTGAAAAGCATTTATAAAGCATTTTAAAAAGAGTGTGAGGCTATGAACTCACCTGGGCTTTAGGCTATGTGGATGATGTTAGAGTGACTAGAGGTCTAGGCTGCTTACTCACGTATCTTGAGGTCTATTATTGTGGTGTAGGTATATCAAGCTCTAGTTGTTTTGTTTTAGGTTTATTAAGTATTTTATCTTAGGATTCTTAGATATAATATAACACCGTTCAGGCCATCGTAATCCAGAAGTATAACTCCTCATATGAAGCTCCCTACTATTGTATTATGCTGCCAACATAATACCGTTTAGGCATCATAATTCAGAAGCATATAATTCCTCACACGAAGTTCCTTACTATTGAGTTATATTGTTATTAGAGTTTTAGTTATAACATAACACCGTTCGGGCCATCATAATTCAGAAGTATATGCAATAATCGTTTGAGGAGCCATGGCACTTTAAATCGTAAACCCAGCAAACTTGTCAAAACGAAATATCCATATAGTACTCCTCACATGAAGCTCCCTAGTATTGTGTTATGTTCTAACTTCAAAATAGGTTTGCTATATATATGAAAATAGTTTACTTTATAACCTTCAAGTTTAATATATTTACTAAATCTACCCTATACTTATAATACTTATATTACTTAAGTTTATAACTATCTATACTTCACATATTTAGTCCCTATACTTATATATTTTTAGAAAATGACATGTATGACCCTTGAACTTATATGTTTTCAAAATTTACCCTTTATACGCTTAACTTATTAACTTTTGCAAAACTAGTCCTTATATTTTTATAACTTTCTAACTTTTTATCCTAAGGTTATATATCTTTGCAAAAAGGGTCCTTATACTTATAACTTCTACAAAATGTCAAAAATAGTCCCTAAACTTAGTATTTTTAGAAATTACCATATATACCCCTACATCTATAATTAACAGCCGTAATTTTTTTTCTTTATCAAACCCGTACCAACCCAATCAAACCTCTATCCATCCGGCCAAAAACACGGATTTGGGTCTCGTTTATGGGGTCTCGAACAGGTATGTCTCACAAAAAAAATCGATATGTTAAAACCACCTAACCCCAACATGATAAACGCCATAGATCTGATGTATCAGACGTTTTCCGGCGAGGATTCGTTATCCCTACGGGGGCTTGGTTTTCTGGCGATATTTCATTGGGTAAAACCCTACAGGAACCATAAAGTTGTCGTGTCACAGATCTGATGGACTACATAAAGTTGTCGTGTCACAGGAACCATAAAGTTGTCGTTGGGTAAAACGCTACAGGAACCATAAAGTTCTTTAACAGATTTTGATTGTTTTTGCTTGTGGTTTGTCTCGAACAACCAAGAAAAAAGTATTGTTAGTTACTGGACTTGGATCATTTCTCGCTATGGAATCTGTTGATATGGGACCAACTACAAGGAAGCTAGTTAATAACGTAAGTTTACAAATGTTGCTCGTTATATTCTTGTTAGTACGAGTATATATTTTAATAGTGCCATGTGAAAACTTTAGTATTTCAAATTGACATGAGTGGTGATCATCATGATGATCATTTATGCAATTCAAAGGTGATATTGGTTTGCATTCTTGAGCTGTACCCCATAATGCATCAGATGCAATCTAAGGACTACTTTTGTTAATCTTATTTTAGTTTATATTGAATTCAGGATACTCTGTGATTCAAGAAACTTGCTAATTTGATTAAAGATTTTTTTTTTATTGTTTCATGCGTTTTTGTTGATTCAAGATAATTGCTAGAAATTTGACTAAAGATTCTATTTTTTATAATGGTCAGCTTGTGTTCTTTGTGTTCAATCCAGCACTTGTGGGGAGCAACCTAGCTAGTACAGTCATTCTTGAAACTATCAAAATAATGTAAGCTTTGTTTACGAGTTAAGGAATATGTTGTTTGAATAGTTAGCTTAATTGATCAATTTCGTTGAAAACTGTAGGTGGTTTATGCCAATAAATTCTCAAAAAATGTAAATATCTGTTGGTACATAGATAGTGGCTCAAAAAATGTAAATGTCTCATATGCATGATCATATATGTGTACGTGATGTGATAAAAGCCACATATATGGTTGACTTGGTATGAAAAATTATTGCCATGTTCTTTGAGTTTCAATAGGTTATCAAGAGATAATTAACTGAACACTTCCATCTCGAACTACAAAATATCTTTCACTTATAGGATGGCTTTCTTTTTTCATTGCTAAGTAATTTTCGAGATGACGTACCACGAGGCATCGGTTATTTTCGATATGATGTACCGCGATGCATCAATTGTTTTTGAGATGATATACCACGATACACAAGTTATTTCGAGATAATGTACACCATGTATATGTGTATTAGCTGCGTTGTATCAGTTTCGAAAGGGATATATCCATGTATTTGTAAGACTTTTATCGTTTTTATTCTTTTCTGGAATGGATGTATCAAAATATAGGACATTTGTATATTATTTGGGTTCGTTTTTAACAAATGTATCCGTTTATATTGCATGTTGTGTATCAACTTTGTGTATTTTATCAAATTATGTTTATGTTCTAATATGTATCATTAGATTATTAGATAAATCTAAACAACAACTAAAGAATATTATAAATAGCCACTAAAATATCCATATATTAAATCTTTGTTAGTCGTCGTGTAATGTACCAAGAAAGAAGCTGGAGTAATATTTTTCGAAATCTAAAAAATAATAGTAGATGAATAATATATGTTTGAGTACAACATAAATGTTATTAAATGAATAGATATAAATGATAGTAGTATTAAACAATGATGGTGAAAAATAGAATGTACTAAAATACCCTTCAAACTCCATTAATTTCTATAATATTAATTATTTTGGGCTAATCTCATCTAACACATCAATCTAGAGATCTAATGGTCCATATTGGGTCTTACTTTAAGTATTTTAAGCTTGATCTTATAATAACCCTCCCCTATATATATATATATATATATATATATATATATATATATATATATATATATATATATATATATTATATGTATATAGATAGGTATATATATATATAAATATGTGTATGCATATGTATAATAGCTAAGAGAGACTACAAAATAAGCCTTAGCATATATAAACTAGATACTAAACTAAGCATGCAATCTTGACATGAAAATTGAAAGAGATGTGTACCTTTTTGTCTTCAATAGGNAAAAAATTATTATCTTATTATTTTATCGATTGGGGTTCAAATTTGCACTGGTTCAAAGTTGGGACTGGACAAATTATTAATTTTATCGAGTTTATTAATTTATCGAGTATTAATTTATAGAGTTTTTAATGTATATATATTATATGTATATAGATAGGTATATATATAAATATGTGTATGCATATGTATAATAGCTAAGAGAGACTACAAAATAAGCCTTAGCATATATAAACTAGATACTAAACTAAGCATGCAATCTTGACATGAAAATTGAAAGAGATGTGTACCTTTTTGTCTTCAATAGGCTCTTCTTCAAAGTCTTTAAAACGATTGCATGATCTTTTGGCAGCGTATAGATTACCAAGTTTTCCGAAGTACGACGAATTCATCTCGTTGGTCCCCATTGTCTTATTTGGCCAAAGTTGTTTGGTCCGAACATGTTTTGCATTTGACTTGGGTGTATGAATGGTGAAATCATTCCCCAAGGATTGAAGTTCCACATTTGATGATTGTTGTGAAAGTTTTGTCTATTTTTGTTTACTCTAGGTTGAGGAGTTTTAGACCTAGGATGAGAACTACTTGATTTTCTAGGTGGTGGAGTTTTAGACCTTATTTTAGGTTTAGAGGATTCGGCCTCGGGTTTTAAAGATGATTTATGAAAACTTTTAACTTCCTCATCACTTTCCTCGGGTTTTAAAGATGATTTATGAAAACTTTTAACTTCCTCATCACTAGCAATAGGTACTAATCTATCTTTCAAAAGAATGTACTTTGGTTTAGATTTTAATTCACTAGTTTCGTCTTCAAATTTGACATTTTTTGTTTCACTAGTTGATGTTCCGGTTGAGTTATATCCTAACCCGGTTTTATCTCCGGATATTCTTTGAATGCTAATTAATTTCTTGAGTGATTGACTACTACTTTCAAATTTCTCAAGTCTAGTAATTTCTTCCTTAAGTTGTTCATTCTCATTTTTAACAACTATACATTCTTTACATTCCATACTACTTTCTTTACCCTTTTCTAAGTTGTGTAGTTTAATTTTTAATTCAATTATTTCATCTTTTAATTTGTTGTTATTGCGTTTTAGTAGTTTATTTTTAGCCATGAATTTTTGTCCTAGTTTTCATAATCTACTATATTCGCTATCTAAGTCTTTTTCATCTAAAGATAAATTTTCATCACTATAGTATTCGGTTTCGGAACGTACCTCATCGGATGCCTTTGCCATGAGACACTTTTCTTCTCTTGTTGTCTCTTTTTCATCATTGTCACTATCGCTCCATGCTCCTCCTAAAAATGCCTTGTGGTTTTGACTTCTTGACAATTTCGGACATTCTCCAATAAGATGATTTGGATCTCCACACTTGAAGCATTTTCTTTCATTCTTGCTATTCTTGTCGTCCTTGTTTCTTTGAGGTGTTTTTCTTTCATCATATGGTTGTCTTACTGTAACACCCCCATTTTCACGTTTCGCAGCGGATATAGAGTTGGGGTATTACTTCATGGAATCACAGTTACAGTAATAGAAAACGACTCAAAAAGAGACATTTTATAGAATGAGTTATCATTCAATAAAATCATCAGAGTTTTATAAGAGGAGGTCCCCAAAATTTATGTTTGTTTTGAAACTTGAATGATAACTGAGTGAAAAGTCCTGCAAGGCTTTGTACCACTCCATGCCTAAATTTCCACAGAGCTTTGTTACCTAGGATACATGCTTAAAAGTCAACACTAGGTGTTGAGTGAGTGTCATAGGTTTAGGGTGTGGGTGAATACAAGTTCCCTGGGGTCAGATGTTACACCCATCTGGGAAAGTGTATGTGTGTGATAATTGTGATGCATGCACAATTATCAAGAGTGGGTATGTTGCACTAAGATCAAGAAACCGCACTGATAGTCCGGGTCATGGGGGCTGCAGGCCCAACCATGGGGGGACAAGTAGGATAACTTGCAAAAGTTAATCCTTTAGGGTTTCAAGTATAGTACTTATTGGTAACCTGGATGAGGTAAACCAACGGGAGTTGTCAAACTCCAATAGATCTATCAACTATACCCGCGTTCACTTACGTAAAACCCGCAAGTGATTATGGCTCATGAATTTTAGTTATGTAATGGTGGCAGAAATAGTATCACTCGTGCAACAACCAAAGAAAAAGACTTGTATTCGGTTTTAAAAAGCAAGTAGCATGTATCCCCCTCACAGGGTTTGAAAAGCATTTAGAAAGCATTTTAAAAAGAGTGTGAGGCTATGAACTCACCTGGGCTTTAGGCTATGTGGATGATGTTAGAGTGACTAGAGGTCTAGGCTGCTTACTCACGTATCTTGAGGTCTATTATTGTGGTGTAGGTATATCAAGCTCTAGTTGTTTTGTTTTAGGTTTATTAAGTATTTTATCTTAGGATTCTTAGATATAATATAACACCGTTCAGGCCATCGTAATCCAGAAGTATAACTCCTAATATGAAGCTCCCTACTATTGTATTATGCTGCCAACATAATAACGTTCGGGACATCATAATTCAGAAGCATATAACTCCTCACACGAAGTTCCTTACTATTGAGTTATATTGTTATTAGGGTTTTAGTTATAACATAACACCGTTCGGGCCATCATAATTCAGAAGTATATGCAATAATCGTTTGAGGAGCCATGGCACTTTAAATCGTAAACCCAGCAAACTTGTCAAAACGAAATATCCACATAGTACTCCTCACATGAAGCTCCCTAGTATTGTGTTATGTTCTAACTTCAAAATAGGTTTGCTATATATATGAAAATAGTTTACTTTATAACCTTCAAGTTTAATATATTTACTAAATCTACCCTATACTTATAATACTTATATTACTTAAGTTTATAACTATCTATACTTCACATATTTAGTCCCTATACTTCTATATTTTGAGAAAATGACATGTATGACCCTTGAACTTATATGTTTTCAAAATTTACCCTTTATACCCTTAACTTATTAACTTTTGCAAAACTAGTCCTTATATTTTTATAACTTTCTAACTTTTTATCCTAAGGTTATATATCTTTGCAAAAAGGGTCCTTATACTAATAACTTCTACGAAATGTCAAAAATAGTCCCTAAACTTAGTATTTTTAGAAATTACCATATATACCCCTATGCATGGAAAGTTTTGCAAAACTAGTCCTAATTCCATGCAAACTATATTTTTATGAAACAAAAAGGTTTCCTAGCTTATTTTTAACTAATATGAGCTTAACTAAGTTACCTAAACTAGCTTATAGCTTATGAAAAGGCATTATAGCATATAATTAGTATTTAGTCTATATTTAGGGTTTTAAAAAGAAAAGTCCTAAAGGAAAATGATCAAGGCTTAGGCAAGGGTTCTAAGGCATATCCTAGGAGTCCTAGGTCAGTACTAAGTCTATTAGAATCGAATTTGAGGCTTACCTAGGTCAGTTCAAGATTAACGTGGTCAAGGTAAGGGCTAGCGAGGGTTTAGGGTTTCCTAGGTGCAAAAACGACTCGATAGGGCTTCTATGCTTCTAGGACTCGACTTCTAGGTTTACCAGGATGCTAATACTATCCTAAGGACCAGAGTGTTTGAGGTGAAAAGAGGTGAAAGGGTGTGATGGAAATGATGGGTATACGAGGCCTTATATAGCCTCGTAAGCCTTGGAGACCAAGCAAAAGGTTGTCTAGGTGGCGAGAGGAGGGGGAGTGACTAAACTAAGCTACTAGCTGACTCTTCTAAGCTACCTAATGACTCATGGAAGCTATAGTCGGCTATAGGGTGGTGTGGAGATATTTTGGCCGTATGGCGGTTTAGAGGTACAAGGAGGTGACAAGGAGCCTTGGTGGTTGTTTGGTGGCCACAAGGTGGTAAGGCGGTGATGGGGAGGTGCTTGTAAGCAGCTTAGAGCTTATAGGGGTGGGGTAGGGTGGTTTAGAGGTGGTTTAGGGACGGATTAGGGTGGTTTAGGGTTTTTAATCTAAATGAGACCTAAGTAGGTGATGTAGGTGGGTGCTAGGGTGCTAGGTTAAGCCTAAGGTGGTGTGTAAGCTGCTAGGTAAGGTGCTTGAGGTGCTAGAGGTGCTTAGGGTACTTAGTTTTAGGTTTAGGGTTAAGTTAGGTTTAGTTATAGCCTAATCTTGCTTGGTGGGTGATTAGGGTTTAGCTTAGGATTTAATGCCTAGATTAGGGTCCTATGAGTGTTTAGTGACTAATCCTAAGTCCTAAGAAGCTTACACTAAGAGGTGGTAGCTTATGTGAAAAGTTTGGGAAGGTTTGACTTAGTTTTCGGGAAGTTATAACCTATTTATGGTTTTGTGCTTAAGAGACTTGTACCTAAACTCTAATGGGTTGTACTAATGCCTAGGGGTCCTAAGGTATCCTAATATTCCTAAGGTAACTTATACTTAAGCCTTGAACACTTTCAAACTAGTTCAGATAAGCAATTAGGGTTTTGTAAACATATAGGGCTAAGTAGGGCTTACTTAGTGTTAGTTAGGGTTTTATGATGAGATTAGTGTTTTAGATTGGTGTTTTACATAGTGTGGTGTTGTTATGATCCTATGCTTGACATACCAAGAGTTTATAGGGTGTGTAGGTAGATATATTACCTCGTGTAGATACATGAGCAGGCCTAGAGAGTCACTTATGTAATGATATGCATGTAAAAAGCAAAAATTTACCTGGGGAAGTACCTACTATAGGTATTTGTAATGGGAATGATAGTGATGAGATTTTGTGGGTTGCTACACTAACATATCTTCCTCGTCTTTTAAAGAATTTTTTGAAGTCTCTCATGGCCATAGCATACTCTTCGTCGTTGCTTTCGGATGTTGAGCATTATTCGTCGCTAGAGTCCTTTTTAGCTTTTAACGCAATTGATTTGCTTTGCTCCCTTTTTCCCTTGACCATTTCGGAGTCTTTCTTTATTATCACT
Source organism: Artemisia annua (assembly GCA_014162995.1). Lineage (NCBI taxonomy): Eukaryota > Viridiplantae > Streptophyta > Magnoliopsida > Asterales > Asteraceae > Artemisia > Artemisia annua. Next base: position 8,843 of record LBNU01015414.1, read on the forward strand.
TCATACACTTTCTAGTTTTCAATTAGCTCATCAAGTTGTAGAGTTGATAAGTTCTTTGATTCCTCAATAGTCGTCACTTTAGCACGCCACTTCGGATGGAGAGCCCTAAGAAATTTCCTTAAAAAATTCTTGCTAGAAAAGTTCTCATCAAGTGCTTTTAGACTTGTGATGATTGTGTTAAATCTAGCAAAAGCATTATCTATTGATTCCTCTTCCGAAATCGTAAATTGTTCATATTGTTGTACAAGAAGTTCTATTTTATTATCTTTGACTTGACTATTACCTTGGTGAGTGATTAGAAAAGAATTTCAAATTTCTTTTGCGGTATTACACATAAAAATTCTTTCATATTCTTTGCGTGGTATCGCATTGTAAATCACCATTTTAGCCTCATTATTTTTAGCAAGTTTCTTTTCAAATCATTGTTTTGATTTCATCCCTTTAGTTTCGGGATTATTTTGTATAGGAAGAAAATCACCATTAGTAATAACATGCCAAAGATCTAGATCCTTTGATTTCACCTAAGTTTCAAATCGATTTTTCCAATAAAGAAATCCATCACTTCCGAATAGTGGTGGTCTTTGCATAGATTGCCCTTCTAAATATTTTTCCGATTCCATAGATCGATTCAAGTTTTAAAATACAATTTATTTTAAAAATCTTGTTTAACGTGGCTCTTGATACCAATTATGGAAAACTAGAGGGGGGGGGGGGTTGAATAGTTTTATGTCTTTTTAATTTATAAAAACTTGCTCTTAAAAACACTTCGATTCTAATTTATGTGAAATCAACACTTGCACTATATGAACAATTCTATCTAATTTACTAAGCAAATATGAAGTAAATATAAACGTAATGAAAAGATAGAGTTAGAAAGATCAAACCACAACACAAGGATTTATAGTGGTTCGGCTACGAAACTCCTCTTCGCCCTACTTCACTCCCCGAGTCAGCTACTCGAGAGTTTTCTTCACTATGTCAACAAACTCCCTTATGGCGGAGAAACCTTACACACCTTTGCTTACACCGTTTAGCGACACCAAGCAAAATGTCGAGTTTTAATAGTAGCTAGAACCAATCTCACAACTTCTCACAACTAGTCACAACATCTACACAACACTACTACTCCACTACTTCACTACTATCTCTTCACAACACAACTTCTATCCACCTAAATCTACTTATCACAAGCACTACATGTTGGGTTTAAAGCTAACTCTACTTCTGAGGTATCTCTACTGCTGGCAGACTACTCTACTGCTAGATGACTCTACTGCTGTGACTCTACTGCTGGAAGGATACTGCTGTACTATCTCTGCTGGTTGATGATAAGTTTGTATACACGTCTTTATATTTATAGTACAGATGTTTTGTAATATTCTATTGTATTAGAATATCTTTGTCTTGTGTAGGAAGTTGATGTAGCCCGTAGGGTTCCGTTGGTGATGTAGAAAGTGATCCTAGGGGTTAGACTTATGAGCGATGGTATGTCTTGGAGTATTCATACACGGTCGAAGGTTGTAGGAAACCCTAGCACTATTCAGAGTGGCTCCGGATTAGATGTATATTGAAGTGTTTAAGGTGTGATCACTTGTGTTTGTGTCTTCTTAAGTTAATGTATTTAGGTATTCCGCATGTAATTTAAGGTACTTACAAGTCAGGCTTCCTATGACAGTCGTGTGGATGTATCTTGTTATCTAAGATAGTAACTTTAGCTCAATTGCCTCAACTGGGATCAACAAGTACACAATCAGTCTTGAGAATGAATGATTTACACAATCTACAAAACTAATCTACAATACTTCTTGATTTGATATTGAAGGAGTATTCTTCTCTTGTACTTTGAATGAGGAAGGATTGAATCACTTGAAACAAAGACTTATAATCTTATGATCAAAGGATTTAGAAAGATGCTTGGAAAGGATTGAAACTGAAAATTTTCGTGCAAAAGGTGAGGAAAAATGCAGAAGTTAGCCTGTATTTATAGGCAAAGTTTTCTGACAACAAGAGTGTGCCGGCCCCCTTAAATGGTGGCCGGCCCCTTTAAATGGTGGCCGGCCCCCTTAAAATTAAGGGGGCTGCCCATACAATTAAGGGGGCCGCCCACCTGTAACGGCCAGAAAACTTTGTCTTTTCTGGTGAAGGTTTATTTGGTGAAAAACTAACTGATTTTGGTTAAAAATTTGAATTCATATATTTGTTATGAATTAAACATTTTCCTTTAATTACCAAAAGTGTTTTTCAAATATATAAGATGGTTATATCATTTTATAAACTTTGTAATGTTTAAATAAAAATCCCTTTGATCATAAAATGTATTAGACATTTGTTTATTCATACCTTAAGTGATTTTGTTGAGTTAAATGATATTTGTAACTAAATACTTGTTTACGTAGTAATCTTGCGTTTAATGTTTTTACATTTTGTGATCGTTAAAACATAGGGATATCGAAAAATATAAATAACGTTTTTATGCATTATTTATATCAACACGATTTAAAGTGCCCTGACTCCTCAAGCGATTATTACATATACTTCTGAATTATGATGGCCCGAACGGTGTTATGTTATAACTAAACCCTAATAACAACATAACTCAATAGTAAGCAGCTTCATGTGAGGAGTATTAACTTCTGAATTATGATGGCCCGAACGGTATTATGTTGATAACGTAATACAATAGTAGGGAGTTTCATGTGAGGAGCTTATACTTCTGAATTTTGATGGCCTGAACGGTGTTGTGTTATATCTAAAACTCTAAGAACCCTAAGAATAAATTTAAGAAACATAAACTAAACAACTAAATCTTGACATACATCCACAACAACAACAACAACATCAGGATACGTTAGTAAGGCAGTCTAGTTTCCGAGTCACTCTTTGCACTAGTAAGAATTCCCTAAGCCCAGGTGAGTTTTCATAGCCTCACACTTTTTAAAACGCTTTCTAAATGCTTTACAAACCCTGTGAGGGGGATACGTGCTACTTGCTTTACTTAAAACCGAATACAAGTCTTTTTCTTTGGTTGTTGCACGAGTAAACTAACTGCCACCACTACAAAACTAAAATTCATGAATCTAATCGTTTGGGATATTTTACCCACGCAAACATGAGTATAGTTGATAGATCTATTAGAGTTTGACAACTCCCGTTGGTATTAACATGTCACTGGATGGTACCAATAAGTACTATATTTGAACCCACTGAAGGATTAACTTTGGCAAGTTATCCTTCCCATCCCCTCATGTTGGGTCTGCAGCCCACATGACCCGAATTGTTAACGTATGGTTCATGAGCTTAGTGCAACATACCCCACTCTTGATAATTGTGCATGCATCACAATTATCATACGCACACACACAACATTTTCCCAGATGGGTGTAACAACGGAGCCCAGGGAACTTGTATTCACTAACACTTAAACCTATGATTCTCACTCAAAACCTATTGTTGACTTTTTAAGGATGTATCCTAGGTATATCATTATTATGGAGACATGGCAGAAGGAGTCACTGAACTCGGAGGACTTTCAATCTTGTTATCATACACACACTATCTCACCCTTAGATTCACGGGACCTCATCTTAATAAAACTCTGATATTTTAATGAATGATAGCTTATTTATAAAAACGTCTCTTTTCGAGTCATTTTCTATTACTGTAACTATGATTCCATGAAGTAATACCCCAACCCTAAATCAGCTGCGAAACGTGAAAATGGGGGTGTTACGGATTGGTATCAGAGCTTCAGTTGTAGAGAACAAGGTCAAAACCTAAACTACAACTACTTTTCCTAAACCCGAGAAAGTCCTCAGTACCCCTGCCATCCTCCGTAATCATACATGCTAAGGTTAGTATAGTAATTGCCTGCTTAACTGCTAAATGATTTACAGTATTTTACTATTATATAGTGATGAGGCGAAAAGTGTTACGCTTTTAGGGGGTCATTTAAGCCCTAATCCGTAATTATTTGATCAAATATTGCCTTAAATCGTTCCTATTGTCATTTTAGGTACTTTGAAGAAGAAATCTGGAAAAGGAAACATTTTGGACGTTTTTGGAGCATAAAAGTGAAGAAAACGACAAAGTCTCAAAATATGCTGGAAATTGTACACCTGACGGCGTCACGCTTTACCATGTGACGGCGTCACGCTTTGACAACAAGGTGGATGATTTTTACACTAGACGCCCCAGAAATTTTTTTGAGAATTAATACGTGAAGGCGTCACGTGTTACGAATTGTAGGTCGTCACGTTATAAGTTAAAGGGAGACGGCCCAGAGAAGATTAAAGGGGGACGGCGTCAGAAGTGGATCTGAGCAATCCGAATAGTGTTTTGGCGGCGAGGTGACGGCGTCACGCTCTATAAGGTGACGCCGTCAGGTTGTAAATTCTATAAATATTCGTATAACTTTCATTCATTAGTGTGCAACTTTTGGGAAGAAACNTTTTTGGAGCATAAAAGTGAAGAAAACGACAAAGTCTCAAAATATGCTGGAAATTGTACACCTGACGGCGTCACGCTTTACCATGTGACGGCGTCACGCTTTGACAACAAGGTGGATGATTTTTACACTAGATGCCCCAGAAATATTTTTGAGAATTAATACGTGACGGCGTCACGTGTTACGAATTGTAGGTCGTCACGTTATAAGTTAAAGGGAGACGGCCCAGAGAAGATTAAAGGGGGAAGGCGTCAGAAGTGGATCTGAGCAATCCGAATAGTGTTTTGGCGGTGAGGTGACGGCGTCACGCTCTATAAGGTGACGCCGTCAGGTTGTAAATTCTATAAATATTCGTATAACTTTCATTCATTAGTGTGCAACTTTTGGGAAGAAACCCTAGCTCGTTTTTCTACTGTATTTTTTAGGGTTTTCCACCCTTGAAACTTGGATGCTTAATTGAAGATAAGTCTTTTCCAAATCATTCAATATGTCTATGTATTGTGTGCTTACATCTTATGCTTGTCTTTCAATTAACATGCTAGGCTAGGTCTTTATTGTGTTTGCTTAGATCTAATGAAACCTAGCTATTGATTATATGTTGTTGGTTTGTTTGTGATTATTATGGGTGGGTGAAGTCGATGTTAGGCTTAAGAAAACTGGCTAACCTCCTATATGGTAACTTGCTTGAACATCTTAAGAAACATGAATCGGATGTGTACTACGATTATATGGTTGTATTTAATGCATAAGCGAATTCTAGTGATCCAATGTTAGGAGTGAAGTAGGAGCTTATAGAATTAGGGAAGATCGTACACGGCCCTACGAATGGTTTAAAGGAGTACAACCCATCATCCACACAATTACAACAAACCAATTAAATATAAAAGATAGCTAGGGAGTAAGGAAATCTAAGTAGACACATATTTCTTTCATATAAGTTTCACAACCATTTACTTTTTCTAGTTATTTTATTTTATTTGCAAAAGTAGTTATTTGGGTCAGTTGACTAGCAACTAATTCCGCCCACTCTTCCAAAAACCGAGATTTTTACTTGCTTTCCATAAAATATAAAAATACAAAAAGAATCATCCCTCAACCCTTAGATCTGATTAGAGTAGCTTTTCAAGCCTAACGACACTATTCCCCGAGGGAACGATCAATCCCTCGGTACTTGCCACTTCACTATACTACATTGGTTAGGTACACTGCCTGGTGGGGGTTGTAAGCTTCTCAAGATCCCTTGAGAGGTAAAACCTAAGTGCAAAGGTTGCAAAACCCATGCATCAAGTTCTTGGCGCCGCTACCGGGGAATAGTTATTGCTTAAGTTGAAAATTTTATTTTTACTTAGGTCTACTATTTAGATTCCTATCTAGAGAGATTTTATTTTCATTTTATTAGCTTTCTTTAGTCTATCTTTTTCTTTGTTCCTTTGTTCGTAAATTCCATTGATTATTCCATTTGCCATTATGGAGAACGCGAATCCACCAAGTCCGACAATAGATTTTTACCAGAAAAAATATAATTACACCAATTTGGATATACCAAGATGGAGGAATGAAATGAGGAGGACATGATCTTATATTGATTTTATTGAGTACCTTGAGAAAAGAGGCGAAGCGCATAAGACTTTTAAAGAATTCACCTTAGGAGCTCCATCAAACCCTCAAAATGCCTCACTTAGTGAAACCTATGCACCATATGAGCCTTCACCTAGGATAGTTTCTTATGAGCCACCTAGCTGCATGTCATGGTTAGACACTACAATAATACAAGATGAACACATAGGTGACCTTGATGTGATGGAGGATTTAGCCGAACATGATCACATTGATCGAAAAGACCTAGGTTTTATGATCGATGACGATGAATCTCAAGAAACACATGATGAATCTTTTGGGCAATTTGAATATAGCAGTCAGAATATTGAGGATGATCCTTATGATTCGGATATAGAAGTTGAGATGCCTAGAGAAGCACTTGAGATACTAGGGAAAATGCTTAGGATAAATTCTACTAAAACACATGATGAGGATATAGGTGATCTTGACACGAGGAATGATGAGGTAAATAACATAAGCCCACCAAGTACCCCACAAGTCCTACCATCATTTGAGGCACACACACCGCCCGTGACTTACCCGGAAGAAGTAGAAGAGACTTTAGGAACCTCAATAGAGTTAGAGCCCTTGGACCAAACACAACTAGAAGAAATAGGTTTGAATACTTGTAGTCATAATCTTTCTTTTAGTTCTATGAAAGTTCCTAGTTTTGATGAACCGGAGCCTCAACCAAAACCGTTACCTAATCTTCCATCCTTGGATGAAAATTTAGGAATTGAAATAGGTCCCGATCCACCCATCAAACCATATAGTACGGGTAGTTTTACGATGAAGGTAGTAGACTCTAAACCATGTGGAATGGAAGCTAACATAGGAGTGAACCATAACCTTACATACCTACATCACCCATTCATGATTGATCACAAGAAACATTATGGGTTTAACCGGGTTATTAGGTCAAGATGCATTCCCAACTAGGAGTCTCTCAAAGTTGATAGATGATGATCCCTTTTTAGGAGAAAATTTTAACTCACCCATTACTACAAGAAAAGGGGGCTTATAGGACGCCTATTAGTGTCCTATAAAAATAGTTTATAGGACCTTTAACCTAATAGTACCAAAATAAAAGTGTCTCATATGAAGGGGTTGTAATAGATACTTAGAACACTTATTGGCGTCCTATTAAACTCGAACATTTTAAAACTAAATATTTGGTCCCATAAAAATGTTTATGCGACCAAAATGGCATCCTAATAGACCACACTATAGGATGCTATTCGGTGTTCTAATATATGCTTACCCATTTGTTTTGTTTTAGGACACTTTTACTGGGTCCTAACACACATTTTCATAGAACGAAAACATGATGGATAAAGTCTTATTTTAGTACCAAGAAAAGGGTCCTAATACATAACTGCTTTATTAGAACCAAATTTGATGTTATAAAAGACATTTTTTCCCGTGTTTAGTTAAATCATGTACCAAATGTAATATTGATCAATGTCATTTTGCCTACAAATATTAAGATATAATCACTACAAATAAATCATGAAATCATTACCATTCATATTAATCACTTACTATACAAAAGTTTCAACATATCTATACAACATATATTGTCATTTAGAAGAAATGATCTAACAATTGTACATAAATCAAGGAAGAATAATAAGCTAAGCCATTGCACAAAAATTCCTATGAAATAAGAAAACTATCATTGTTTGCCAAGTGAACGTCTTTGAAGATATCCTTGCCTTATGATCTGAATCCACCTATCGTCAAAAATACATATACTAGTATAAGTAAAGAGTGTTGGTAAAATCATGGTTTCATAGGCAATGTCATGTTTACCAAAATAAATTACCTTACCAAAATGATAGGACATTACCAAGGATTACTCCTGTAGCTAGGCACGCCAATATATTATTGACGAAATCGTATGTTTTCACACTCTCGCCTAAAGATGTTCCCAATCCACTTAACACACACACATTTTGACACCTCTAACATGCATAAAATGGAGCAAAAGGTCAAATTATACCTTTCCGTTTGTTTTTCTTGACCTTTGAGAATGGTGTGAGCAAAATGGCTTCTCAAAAGAGGTGCACGGTAAAGCTTATCAGGAGAGACTTACTTCTCGGGCGGAGCACTCTCCACTAAAATATATTTTATAGCACATTACGGGTGTGAGAAGATGCTGCAAAACTAACAGCGCACAAAATTTCTGCATTTATTTCAATGCTTACCCTTCTTGATGCCCAACAACTTCACCAAATACAGGAATAGAGTGAGATTTCACTCATCAACTTGGCCCACCCCATCTACAGAATCTGAAAAATACACAAATAATCTTTAAAATCCCCCATGGGTATTAGCATACCAGAGAGTAGTAAAAATATAGAACCTAGATGTTCACCTTGGGGAACAGCTGTTATTTGCTCTATATCAACTTCAATGTCCTATTATGCGATGCAACAGCAACACACATCAATCTTGATACATATCGTAGGTAAAAATAATAAACCATAGTACTTTCACTTCTTTGTTATTACTTTTTGTTCAATTTGCATGTGTGGGTGCGTTTCATGAAGTTGTAGTCTGGTAGTATTTTCCAAGATCTAACTCTAAAAAATGTTGCAATTTTGCTTTTGGCACAATGTTTGTAAGAGACTTGTCGAAAAATGTAAAGTTAGTTTATCTTTTAACAAAGCGATGACATTCTAATTAAATTATGTATGCCACACTGTTTTCATCTCTTTACTAGTCACTAATATAATTTAACTAACAAGTAACAAAGATATACCACGAATTGACCCACTCATAAGTGATGGGTTATAATTGCCATTCTAGCTACAATTAGTCAAAAATATTAACCTTGATCCCATCCCCCACATACGCACACTCACATATCTTTGAAAAATAAATATCTATAAAAGAGCCTGATACATTCAATTGAATCTTTATGTAAAGTTAAAGAGGTGACGACCTGTGACAAAATTAAAATGTGAAAAGACCGACTGTGAGAAGCCACATTATCATCTAGGCAAAACTGAAGAAATGTGAAACTTCAGTAAAGAAATTAGCATTTGCTAGAAAAAATGATAGTAAACAGGTCAACTAAGCTTCAATCTATGTCAACGTTTGCGGTCAGTCCAATCAATTTTGCACCATGAAAAAACAACAAACTGGTGTAGTATCCACGTCTTCACACATAAATTAAAGGTAAATGTACCAGATCTTCCATTAAACTTGAAGATATGAGTAAAAACCACTCACCAATTCATATAAGAACGAGTCCGGTCAAACACGAAAAAGAAGCCAAATGTCATTGCAAAACTAATAACCTTGCCAATTCTCATAACTCCAACCGCCGCCTAGATGTTCTTCTGCAAAGGATAAAGCCAAACAACATAAATTATTTTCTAGTATAAATAATATAGGCCATAAACAAAACACCAATTTGTTCTTGTGAAACATGCCTCACCAAAGTGGATCCCAACACCAAAGACTAACAAGCTATAACAGAGATATATCAACAATATATATTCGATGTGAAATTTCGATGGTAATAATACAAGCAAAGGTGATCGTGAACAAATAACAACTGAAAAACCCAAATCAAAACACCAAGTATCGTAAAATCGAAACCGCAATAAACACTTTATATGCATATCTATAGTTTTCGGAAAAAAATTAAAAGTTTTATACAATCTCAAATTCTCAATTGTTATTCACAAGGGGATCTTATAATTTTGTTTTAACAACCCACGTAATTGCACTCCATGTGTAATTAGAAGAAAATTCATTACCTTTTTTTATGTAGGTTAATACATAAAAAATTGCCCCTTTCATATGATATGGATTTTGTGTACAGTTAGAGGCTTACCGTTCATAAAGTTGTGTGAGAGTGGGCAACAACAAAGTGTGACGGATGCATATGTGAGAGAAGGAGACTTGACGGTTCTAATGGAGATCATGGCATTAAAAGATTAGATCTCATTTTTGGAGGGAGTTAAAAAAATGGGAGGGAACTAGCGGGAAATAAAATTTTAGGCAGGAGAGAAATGATTAAAAAATTAAAACCACTGTATCATAGGGGTGGCAATCGAGTCGTGTCCGTGTTAACCTATTCGGGTTCGCGTGTTGGCGGGTTAGTATAACCTCCACCCAAACACGACCCATTTATTAATCGTGTCANCAATGCAAAACTAATAACCTTGCCAATTCTCATAACTCCAACCGCCGCCTAGATGTTCTTCTGCAAAGGATAAAGCCAAACAACATAAATTATTTTCTAGTATAAATAATATAGGCCATAAACAAAACACCAATTTGTTCTTGTGAAACATGCCTCACCAAAGTGGATCCCAACACCAAAGACTAACAAGCTATAACTGAGATATATCAACAATATATATTCGATGTGAAATTTCGATGGTAATAATACAAGCAAAGGTGATCGTGAACAAATAACAACTGAAAAACCCAAATCAAAACACCAAGTATCGTAAAATCGAAACCGCAATAAACACTTTTTATGTAGGTTAATACATAAAAAATTGCCCCTTTCATATGATATGGATTTTGTGTACAGTTAGAGGCTTACCGTTCATAAAGTTGTGTGAGAGTGGGCAACAACAAAGTGTGACGGATGCATATGTGAGAGAAGGAGACTTGACGGTTCTAATGGAGATCATGGCATTAAAAGATTAGATCTCATTTTTGGAGGGAGTTAAAAAAATGGGAGGGAACTAGCGGGAAATAAAATTTTAGGCAGGAGGGAAATGATTAAAAAATTAAAACCACTATATCACAAAGAATAATGGGTATTTCATTAATAGATAATTAAATAAATGATGAATAGTGATCGATGAATAGTAAATGATGAATAGTAACGGGTGAATAGTGAAATGTCGAGGTTTGGGAAATGACCTGAAATTGTGGGTTGTGACATTAAAAATAATAAAGGATAATTCCAAAATGACTTTATTGCCCAATTGAATTATTTTTTTTACCTTATTTTCGAAGTTGCCGAATTTACACTTTGGCAACCGGGCAACTCTAATGTAGCCAACCATGGGATGCCAAATGTCCGACATGTTAGGCAACTTGTGTACTTTTTGGGCAACTTGTGTATTTTTTGGGCAACTTGTGACACTTGGCATCCTGTGGTTGGCTAATTAGAGTTGCCCGGTTGACCAAAGTGTAAATTCGGCAACTTCGAAAATAAAGTCAAAAAAAGCAAATCAATTGGGAAATAAGATCATTTTTGGAATTATCCCAAATAATAATCAAATATAGAAAGTATAAATAATTGAGTTTTAAAAATGTTAAAATATATATGTAGGAAAAAAAATAAAAAATTAAATAAATAGGTGTAGAAGTTTGTATTTCTGAAAAAGGTTTTTTCGTAACATTTGGTATATTATAAGAGTGTTGGGTATGGTGGTGTGAGGTCCTCGTCAGTCCGACGCGGACTGTGTTTTGGCGTCGTCAGTACCAAGCCACGACACTCATTGGAGGTTGCGTCAGTCCTTGAACCAGTGATTTGGCTTGCGTGAGTGGATGGAAACAAAAAAGGATATTGCCGTTAATAACTTTTTGTTTTTTAATTTCAAATTAACTTTTTAAACGCTATAAATAATACTCCATTTTAACCAATTTTCACACAACTTTCTCTACCAAAAATGCAAGTTCCCTCTACCAAAAATATCATAGATTGTTCTCTTACACATACAATCGAGTTAAGTCAAAGCTATTATTCAGAAACAAATTGATGACGATAACATTCTTCAACAAACGATTATCAACTCATCTGTGCAGTTTGACAATGCGAGCATAGCTAAATATGATCTAAGGAAAGCATGCGCGAAATGCAAAGACATTCTGCAAGATAGATTAGTTTTGATGGACATTTTTTCTAAAAGAAGAATATTGGAAAGATTGGGATATTTATAATCCTTTGTTTAAAATGGCGGGAAAAGTGCAATATCAAATCATTACTAAAATTATTTGGATGCATGTAAAATGGCAAAAAAAATACAAGAACAAATCATATTGTAAGTTGTATTTTTATTTGATGAACTAATGAAATTTTGTTTGAAAAAATGGGAAAGAAAAAAATGGTGGGTGGGACCCTTTTAACTCAAGCTATGAGCTAGGGAGGGGGTTATTTTAGTGTGTGAGTTGCTAATGTGGCGCTTAGGTGGCAAACTGGCTCAAGCCATTTTGAGCCACGTTACCCAGTGCTCTAATCAACATTTTCTGTTACATCGTTCTTGATTGTGGTTTAAAAACCAAATTAGAAATAAAATCGGGTTTTCAAAGAGCACGTTGTTGGTTTTTTCCATTCTTAGAACTCGACGCCGCGTTCCAACCAATGTTTCCCGATTCAACCAGTCAAACCGGTATTGTCTAGTTTCAAAACACTGCTCTTGATATCTACCGATATCAATCAATTAAAGTGGTTTATTTGAATAAACTGTTGAATGACTAGGTTGGTTGGCCAAATCTAATTGTCCAAAGCTCACAATAAGGCTTGTGTCAGCTAACCTAATTATGATTACATAATAAAGATTGCATGCATAGTTATAATAAAGGCGTAGATTGATGAACAAACAATCCTAATCCTAAAACTAATCGTCTAAAGCCCACAATTAGGCTTTGGTCAACTAACCTAGTCGTCTAACATAAACAACATATGTGTTTTTAGTTTATCTCCGAAAGGAGTAATAATAACACTGCCACAATTGTCTCACAATAATTTTAGTTTGCATCACGTTGGGTTAACATTTAGGATAATTAAAAAAAAAATCCAAAAACGATTGCTGAAGTAGTGGTTATGTTGCATACATCAAAGCGAAAAAAGCTCGACATTTTTTTAGTAGCCAGAACAAGGATCTCTCTTTATCTACCCATATGTGTGTTTGTATGAGGATGTTTTATGTATCCGACATATATTTATGATATACATACACGGTTACGAACAAGACAAGCCTTATCAAACAGTTTTTTCAGGCTCAGTTCGGGTTATTCGGGTTAATATATTTTTGACACCCTTGCATATTTAAAGGTCAAAATTCATTTTATTGTCCGCATTTTGGTTAAAATTGTATCCAAGTCTGTTAATTTAAACTTTTTATGTAATGAGAAAGCCGAATGTATTTTTGTATCCAAAGTTAACATGTAGGAATGTCCTTCACACATTACACTAAGTATTTGATTATTGGTATTTGTTTAGTGTAACATTTGAAAGCATGACAATGTAGCGGGTAATAGGACCACATGTGTACCAAGTGACTTATTAGTTTCTCTCAAAATAGGACCTTAATGGATAAAAGTCCTATAAAACTAAATGTTACAGGACCTACATATCGAGTGTCCTATTAGGTTTTATTCTAATAGGACCCTGAAGAACAAACATCCTACAATACTCGATGTAATAGGACATACAAGTAAAGTGTCCTATTAAGATCTATTATATAAGACCTTAGCAAATAAGGGTCCTAAAAGTATTTTCTAATAGAACCAATTTATTAAGTGTATCAT
>LBNU01015414.1:22866-44140 GCA_014162995.1 Artemisia annua
GTCTTTTGGTATTTTTCCACATTCGCCATATAACCAAAATCATTGAAAATTCTCTCAAAGTGTTTTTGATAAAGAAACATTTTGTTAACACTTTGAGAGTTTTATCATTTTTCAAATGCTCCCCCTTGACATGTGCTTATAGGTAGAAAGAAATTTGCACATGTCGGGGTGAGTTGCACTTATTTGAATTGATCGGCTCTTAATAGACATATACCCGAGGGACACTTTTACGTTGCTTAGTTAAAGGGATCCATTATCAGCTTTTAGGTGATAACTAGCCCTAATAACTAACTTGATGTTGTTAACATTCCTCAAAAAGGAAGTTAGACCCGTCAAAGTATATATCTAAGAAGAGTTTCTCGAAACGGTACTATCTACTTTGACCAGTCCCCTTCGAGACACATTTACATCACTGGTTAGACCAGCTTGAAATTATTACCCGGCCAGGACTAGTCTTTTCGATTCACGACTTTTCATGTTTCGTCAATTCATGAGTCAAAATCTGAGTCATAAGCAATTCACGGTTTTTATTTGGATTTGTAAAAACTCGCGAAAGACTCTTAGCCACTTGCTCCCCCTCAATATGTGCCCATTGATTGAATCAATTTTGAAAAACTTAGGCACATACGGGTGAGCTTGCAAAAGAGATCATTTATTCATCATTTTAAATCATTTGCTCCCCCTCAATATGTGCTTTTAACGGTACTATCTACTTTGACCAGTCCTCTTCGAGACACATTTACATCACTGGTTAGACCAGCTTGAAATTATTACCCGGCCAGGACTAGTCTTTTCGATTCACGACTTTTCATGTTTCGTCAATTCATGAGTCAAAATCTGAGTCATAAGCAATTCACGGTTTTTACTTGGATTTGTAAAAACTCGCGAAAGACTCTTAGCTACTTGCTCCCCCTCAATATGTGCCCATTGATTGAATCAATTTTGAAAAACTTAGGCACATACGGGTGAGCTTGCAAAAGAGATCATTTATTCATCATTTTAAATCACTTGCTCCCCCTCAATATGTGCTTTGTTCATATTCCAAAATCTTTTTTTTTAAATTTTAGCACATAAGGGAGCGATCTTTTGAGTCCAAAACATTCTTTATACGTCCAAAAACATCACATTTAATCACTTGCTCCCCCTTAATATGTGCTTTGATTAAAATCCAAAATCTTTAACATTTTAGCAAATAAGGGAGCGTTCTCGATAGTCCACAAACATTCTTTAAAGTTCCAAAACATCACTTTTAAATCAGTTTTCATATTTAAATCACATTCTCTCCCCCGATCATAAAATTTCAAATCATTTGAGATTTTGTGATCCCAATTGATTTAAATGATTTTCTAAAAAGCTTTGGAGAGACATGTGATAAAATTTTAAACGTTTACTGATTTTGAGACACTTTTTAGTTTCACTGTGGCTGGTGCACAAAGTTTTTAAAGGTGCAGAAATTTTGAGCACATACGCTCCCCCTCAATTAATGACCCGTTTTTCCATTTTAACGTTTAATAGCCATTAACGTGAGTGGTAACGTATACGAGAAAATTTAAGACCGATGGCCACCTTGTACACCACAAAATCTCTTTTGAAGAATTTTAGAAGAAAGAGATTTTGGGAAAAGAAGACTTCTCTTCTTTTACTAGAATGGCTGCACTGAAGCGTACAACTTTTCGGATAATCCACACACAGTGAAAGCATGAAAAACGGGTTTTTACACGGATTTTGAAGACCGGGTTGCTATCTGAAGTAATAGCAAACCATAATTTAAGCAAACATATATTTTTGGTGTTTTTTGAGTTTTTCAAATTTTTATGATTTTTATAGGTTTTATATTTTTGTATTTTCTTTTTCTGAGTTTTATATTATACATAAATATATAAGAATATGTGAAGTGAATTAGTTACTCTTCATTATCTTCCTGAAGACTTTTGAGTAGCTCAGGAGTGATGCTCTTCATTCCAAGACGTGGGAGAATGAATTGAAACAGTTCTCTTGGAAGTGCCTTGGTGAAGATATCAGCCAGCTGAAATTCCGTCCTTACAAAGTAGAGTTCCACAATTCCTTTTTCCACTTGTTCTCTGATGAAATGATGTCGAATATCAATTTGCTTTGATCTTGAATGCTGAACGTTGTTGCAGCAAAGAGCAATGGCACTCTTGTTATCACAGTACATCGGAACTTTGTTGTAGTTAAAGCCATAGTCGGATAACTGAGATCTCATCCAAAGAATTTGAGCACAGCATGATGACATGGCAATATATTCAGCTTCTGTAGAGGAGATTGATGTACTCATTTGCTTCTTTGATGACCAACTAACCAGCTTATCTCCTAGAAACTGAGCACCACCAGAAGTACTTCGTCGAGTATCTTGACAACCCGCATGATCAGCATCAGAGTAGGCTGTGAGAGCCATTGCAGTGTCTTTAGGATACCAAAGGCCCATGTGAATTGTTCCTTGAAGGTACCTGAAGACTCTTTTGACAGCTTCTAAGTGCTTCTTAGTAGGTTTGGATTGATAACGAGCACACATGCAGACAGCAAATAAGAGATCAGGTCTGCTGGCTGTGAGATACATCAATGATCCGATCATGCTTCGGTATTTGGTTTGGTCGACAAGTGCTCCTTCAATATCCTCATCCAGCTTAGTTCTCTCAACCATTGGAGTATCAACAGATTCACATGATTCGAATCCAAATTTCTTTAGTATTTCAATGGCATACTTGGATTGATTGATGAAGATACCATGTGGGTTTTGAGAAATCTGAAGCCCCAAGAAGAACGACATTTGCCCCATCATGGACATTTGGAATTCTGTACTCATTTCTTGTGCAAACCTATCACATTCTAGTGGATCGGCTGATGCGAAGATAATGTCATCCACATAGATCTGAACGTGGAGACGATGCTCTCCCAACTTTCTTGTGAACAAGGTAGGATCGACAACACCTTTGGTGAATTGGTTGGCTAGAAGAAATTTGGACAGTGTATCATACCATGCTCTGGGTGCTTGTTTAAGACCATATAGTGCCTTCTTCAAGCGATAGACATGATTAGGGCGTTCAGGATCAACAAACCCCTCTGGTTGACTTACATATACTACTTCCTTTAAGTGTCCATTGAGAAAGGCAGTCTTCACATCCATTTGGTATACAACCATGTTCTGACTGGCTGCATTGGCAAGGAAGATTCTGATGGCTTCAATTCTGGCAACTGGTGCGAATGATTCCTCAAAGTCGATGCCTTCTTCTTGTCTGAACCCTTTGGCCACAAGTCGAGCTTTGTTCTTTAACACTTCACCATATTCATCAAGCTTCACTTTGAAGATCCATTTGAGGGCGATAATCATTGCACAGTCGGGAGGGGGCACTAATTCCCAAACATCTAGTCTGTCAAATTCATGGATTTCATCTTGCATTGCAGTGAACCAGGACGTTTTAGTCAATGCTTCTTTATAATTCTTTGGTTCGACTTTGGACAGCACGTTGCTAACAAAACACCATAAAGCATCTGTGGCAAGTTGTCGTCGTGTAGATACTGGCCTAGATGGGTTACCAATGATGTTGTCAATCGGGTGATCATTTGTCCATTTCCTGATATGCTCATGAAGTTGATGATTGGGAATTGAAGTAGCAGTGTTGGAATCTTCTGAGGAGGTTGCCAAAGTAGATGGTTCAGGAGCAAATATGTTGACAAAAGGTTCATCAGGTGGTTGAGTAAAAGGATTCACTTCAAAGGTGTTATCAGATGCTTCTTCTTGTGGAATTGAAGAGTGTTGATCTGTGTGATTGGTATGACTAGATGATGGAGCATTCTGACTAATAGAGATGGAGATGGAAGGCCCGTTTGTGGGTTGAGGTTCATCATTAGCAGCAGCATCAGGATCTATGACTTGTTGTTCAGGTTCGACTCTCTGTTGAGGCTCAAAATACTCATCATACATTGAATCAAACAATTTCTTCAAGTCCTCACAGGTAGGTGGCACAGAAGGAGCATCTGTGGTGGAAGAATTTACAAGTCCTGAACTAATGGGTCCAGGAGTCCAAAGATTAGATGCGGGTCCTGAACTGGAGTATTCAGGAACCGTTTGCTCGGTCAGCTCATCAAACGTGACATGGATGGTTTCCATGATTTGTCGGGACCTTTTGTTGTAGATTCGATAACCCTTCTTGTTTGGTGCATACCCAACAAAAATTCCAATATCAGCTTTTGCCTTTAGCTTTCCCAAATCTTCGCTATCATTGTTTGGGTAACATAATGCACCAAAAACACGAAGGAAAGAGAGGTCGGGTTTTCTTTCATGCACTAGCTCATAAGGAGTTTTGCAGTGAAGAGGATGTATTAGTGATCTGTTCTGAGTGTAACAAGCCGTTGCAATTGCCTCTCCCCAGAGAAACATAGGAGCTTTGGAGAAGATCAACATAGTTCGTGCTGCCTCTACAAGTGTACGGTTTCGTCTTTCAACGACTCCATTCTGCTGAGGGGTTCGAGGTATACTCCTTTGATGACTAATTCCCAGATCTTCATAAAACTGAGTAAGTTGTTGATTGACAAACTCCGTTCCATTATCTGTGCGGACGAATCTGACTGTTTTATTGAGTCCAACTTGCAGCTGCTTGATTAGTTTGATGATGATTTCAGGTGTTTCATCCTTGGATCTGAGGAATTTGACCCATGTGAAACGAGAGTAGTCATCAACAATCACTAACACATATCTCTTTCCAAATATGGTTTGCACTCTCATGGGACCACAAAGGTCCATGTGAAGGGTATGAAGAACTTCCATAATGGTGTTGATGGTTTTGGGTTTGTGAGTATGCTTCTTGCTTTTACCAAGCTGACAAGCGGAACAAAGATGATCTTTTTCATACTTCAGCCTGGGCATGCCTCGAACAAGATCTTTACGAGTAAGTTCATTGATGGTACCGAAGTTCAAATGGTTCAAACGACGATGCCACAACCAAGACTTGGTCTTGGAAGCCTTAGATAGTAGACAGATTGGAGATGATTGCATCATGTCTTCAATGGATATAGTGTAGAGGTTTGTGCCGCGTCTGCCTTTCAGGAGATCCATACCATCCAATCTTCTAACATAACAAGTGTGTTTTCTGAAGGCAACTTCTAGATCTGAGTCACAAAATTGACCTACGGAGAATAGATTGTGCCCAAGACCTTCTACATAATATACCCGAGAGATAACGCTGTCACCAACCACATAATCTCCATAACCCATTATTGCACCAAAATGATCATTCCCGAATCTAACAGTCCCGATAAACTTTTTCACGAAATTTCTGAGCCGCGAGCGATCCCCCGTCATATGTTTTGAGCAGCCTGAGTCCAAATACCACAGGGCGATTTGTACGACCTGCATTTGAAATCAGACAGATATGGATAACGGACAAACTTGGATCCCCAACCAAAAGTGGGTTCCGATTGGTTAGCACAAACATCAGAATTGGAAGAATTAATAGTGACCTTAGTCATAACATGATATGCTGGGGAACTAGACTTATGGTTAGCACATTGGGTTCCTATAGGAAAAGTTCTACCAGATTTCTTCCAAATCCTAATGTTGGGAAACTTAGGATTAGACTGTTTGGCAAAGGGGCGATGACTTCCTATTGACACTATTCTTCCAGTGGGTCTCCAATGATAGCCAACATTAGTAAACTTCCTTCCTGTTGCTTTCCAAACATGTTTTACACGATTATAATAAACAGTATGACAACCAGGGGATACTTTAGAAGCATACAAACATGTCTTAACACACACATCATGATTACCAAAATTTAAATAGTTATTACAGATCTCACAACTGGTTTTAGAATTCGAATTAATTACAGTACGCCTAGAGCTAATACTAGAATCAACACGATTCTCAACGTTCAGATCAGTCTTATTGTTCCTAATGTGGTCTTCTACTTTCTTTCCTTGAGCACTTTTAGCTGGCGAAGTCCTATCATTCCTTGTATTGCAACTAGGCTTTGACCCGCTAGCATTAGTGACAACTTTTACTCCTGTAGAATTAATGATGGGAACATTAGAACGAGAAACTGCTGTTTGATTTCTGGTATCTGATGTGTTATGTTTTGGTGATGTTATGGGCACTTTAAAGGCAACATGCTTGTTCTTAACCTTAGAGGAAAAATCATTAGTCTTATCACGCATGCAAACAGCTTTAGGACATGTACCAATGGCATAATCTAAGAGCTCATATGATCTGTTGGTGAGATAATACACATCACGGATGCCAATGTCCGCAGGACTCACCATTCTAACCTCTTCAATAGTTTCGCAGAGGATATCTAGGCAATCCTTGAGATACCTAAGGTACTCATTGTGAACAAAAGCATTATTCCTAAGGGGAAGAGGAATATTAATGGCATCAACATCAGTTCTTTTTGTTTTCCCTTTCACCTGAGTCTTTAGATTCTCATTTTCTTTAAGCAAAGAAGTTATATTTTCATTGTTTTTATCACGCACGATCTTTATCGAATAATGTAACTCTTTGTAATGTTGTTTGATTTTAGAGTTTTCAGCTTGAAAACAATCATTTTCGTATTTCAAATCGTTAATGACATTTTGAAGTTGAAGATATTGAGAATCTAAACACGGAGGTTTTTGGGAATCAAACACATCACATTTATTATCAATCACATCACATTTATTTGACTTAGATTGTGCAATTTGAAGCTTCAGTTTCCGAATCGTGTTAGTGTGAGCTTGAATCCTTTCATCCCTTTTGGCTAATTCAAAATATGCATCAAATTCAGGAGCATCCGAAGATGTCTTGGCATTTGAATTTCTGATTCTTTCTTCTAGATGTTGGTATCTTAATTGCAAGTTAAGATTATCAACCTCTAGTTTTGAAAATTTTCTGAGCCGCGAGCGATCCCCTGTCATATGTTTTGAGCAGCATGAGTCCAAATACCATAGGGCGATTTGTACGACCTGCATTTGAAATCAGACAGATATGGATAACGGACAAACTTGGATCCCCAACCAAAAGTGGGTTCCGATTGGTTAGCACATACAACAGAATAGGATGAATTAATAGTGTCCTTAGTCTTAACATGACATGCTGGAGAACTAGACTTATGGTTAGCGCCTTGAGTTCCTATAGGAAAAGTTCTACCAGAATTCTTCCCAATCCTATTGTTGGGAAACTTAGGATTAGACTGTTTCGCAAAGGGGGAATGACTTCCTATTGACATTATTCTTCCAGTGGGTTTGATAGCCAACATTAGTAAACTTCCTTCCCGTTGCTTTCCAAACATGTTTTACACGATTATAATAGACAGTATGACAACCAGGGGACACTTTAGAATCATACAAACATGTCTTAACACACACATCATGATTACCAAAATTTAAATAGTTATTACAGATCTCACAACTGGTTTTAGAATTCGAATTTATTACAATACGCCTAGAGCTAATACTAGAATCAACACGATTCTCAACGTTCAGATCAGTCTTATTGTTCCTAATGTGGTCTTCTACTTTCTTTCCTTGAGCACTTTTAGCTGGCGGTGTCCTATCATTCCTTGTATTGCAACTAGGCTTTGACCCGCTAGCATAAGTGACAGCTTTTACTCCTGTAGAATTAATGATGGGAACATTAGAATGAGACACTGCTATTTGATTTCTGGTATCTGATGTGTTATGTTTTGGTGATGTTATGGGCAATTTAAAGGCAACATGCTTGTTCTTAACCTTAGAGGAAAAATCATTAGACTTATCACGCATGCAAACAGCTTTAGGACATGTACCAATGGCATAATCTAAAAGCTCATATGATCTGTTGGAGAGATAATACACATCACGGATGCCAATGTCCGCAGGACTCACTATTCTAACCTCTTCAATAGTTTCGCAGAGGATATCTAGGCAATCCTTGAGATACCTAAGGTACTCACTGTGAACAAACGCATTATTCCTAAGGGGTAGAGGAATATTAATGGCATCAGCATCAGTTCTTTTTGTTTTCCCTTTCACCTGAGTCTTTAGATTCTCATTTTCTTTGAGCAAAAAAGTTATCTTTTCATTGTTTTTATCACGCATGATCTTCATCGAATCATGTAATTCTTTGTAATGTTGTTTGATTTTAGAGTTTTCAGCTTGAAAACAATCATTTTCATATTTCAAATCGTTAATGACATTTTGAAGTTGAAGATATTGAGAATCTAAACACGGAGGTTTCTGGGAATCAATCGCATTACATTTGTTATCAATCACATCACATTTATTCGTCTTAGCTTGAACAATTTGAAGCTTCAGTTTCCGAATCGTGTTAGTGTGAGCTTGAAATCTTTCATCCCTTTTGGCTAATTCAAAATACGCATCAAATTCAGGAGTATCCGAAGATGTCTTGGCATTTGAGTTTCTAATTCTTTCTTCTAGATGTTGGTATCTTAATTGCAAGTTAAGATTATCAACCTCTAGTTTTGAAAATTGCTTGACCATGTTATCATGATCATCTTTTTGAATTTTTTCGCGCAGTTTTAAATTCTCCCCCTCAAGCTCAACAACACGATTCTGAAAAACCTTTAATGTAACAGACATATCATGAAATTAGGAAGCAGATAAAGAAGAATTAGTAGCAGTATAAAGCACATCTTGAGTAATGCACATAGCAATCAGATTATCATTCATGATGAGAGCATTCTTCCTCGCAATTTCACTATGTTGAAGATCCATAACAGTTTGTTTTCCTTCACGTTCCTGGTTTTTAAACACCTCTTTCATTTCATTGATATCTTGTTTAAGGGACGTTTCCATGTATTCAAAATGGTTTCTGATTTGTTTAAAAAACGGAATGACTTCTGTGAGATAACATTCTTTTGTAACTTCAAAACCCCTTTCCCCCTCAGTAATTCCCGTTGGAGTAATCCTCTTTTTACACGTTTTGTCAAAATCCGCAAACATTTGATACAGTACATACATGCTAATAAGATTTTTACATTGAGTGGGAAGTGCTATCTGAACTTGGTTCATGGGTGTATTGGGAGGATACACCATGGGTTTAGCAAACTTAAGGGGAGTGGAATCCATAAGAAGTTCAGCTTTCATTTTTCCACATCTAAAGCCCAAAAAATTTGTTCAGGGGTTAACCTAGTTTGGGGCACAAAGACAGTTAATCGGTTCTGCTCATAGTAGTTATGGGGCTTGATATTAACACGATTTGCTATGCACATGGGATCCTTCATCTTATCCTCAAGTTTTTTCCTATTTTCTGTTTCAATTTCAACAACCTCTTCTGTATCACGCACATCAGGGGATTCATGATTGGGCTTAAGCATCACATTATAGTCATATAAGGCAGGTTGAGAGGCACTAACGCTCCTAAGAGAATTAGTTTTAGGCACACCTGTATCCTTATCACTATGTTTATCACGAAGCTTAATGTGCTTATGCATCATTTGAGCAGTTTGAATGGTTTGGCCTTGTGTGTACAATTTGTTTTCAAGCTTGTTCTTTAAGGCCTTTAATTGGGAAAAATCGTTTAGAAGTTTGGTTTCTTTGCTTTGAAAATCTAATTTTAGTGTGTTGACACTGTTTTGAATCTCCTGTTTTTGTTTAACAGTTTGATCGATTTGATTTTGCAAAGATTTTATTTCCCCTCTTAACTCTTCTTCCTTTAAATTCCTCTTGGTAATATATGTACACATTTGCCAATTCATTTTCTATTCACGTTCGGTTAGCTCAAATTTTGCACGTTGTTGATACATATTCACCTGATCTTTGAGAATATTAATCCTAGTGGTTAAGGTGTCATCAGGTATAACAGAAGTATATTCATCATATTCACAAGTATCATTATTAACGGAAGAGTCATCACTTGGTAAAGCAGTCTCGACACTTAGTTTCAAGTATTGCTCATATGGGACAACATTACTATTACCCATATTAGCAGAATTTGAATCAATAGTGTCGGTGTGGTTTACTTCGTTATGAGTCCTTTGATTGTGCATCACATCGTCAACATGTGTATCTTCAGATGCTCTACTAGATTCATCAGACTCTTCATTGTTATCCATATGTTGTTGTTTTGAGGAAACATTAGTGTTTTTCAAACCAACATCATCTGGCGTGACAATACTAGTTTGATGAACCTCATCGAGTATCGTTGGAATGGCACTTGTTTCATATGTGTCATATAATTTGAGTACCTCAGAAATGATGGATGATTTGGAAGATCCTGATTGATTTGCCGATGTGACTGCAGATGTAAGCTTGACCATAAAGATGGTTTGTACAGTAGGTTCATCATAAACATCAGAATCAAATGCATCACAATCTTCAGCCTGGAAGATGTTCGGGTCATTTAGAGCAAGATCCTGGACTGGTTGATCATCCACATCAGCATCAAAGGAGTTTCCTTCATCACCAGCAAGAAAGAGCAGCTGTTCCTCATCCAATTTAACACCATTCTCTTGTGCTTGCATCAACAACATCTTATCTATGAAGTAGTAGGAGTTCTGAGGACGTTTTGGTTCAGTGCAGTTTCTTGCAATATGACCTAGCCCACCACAATTGTAGCACTTGATTTGCCTTCCTTGTCCTTGATTGCCATTTCCCATTCTGTTCTGAGCATTTCCTCGGACATTTTGTCTTCCTTGAACCACAACTCGCCCATCTTCCACAACAGCAAGATTACGTGGATTCGATGAGGTTCTGAGTTGATTGTTGGTTTGAGGAAGAGTGCTTTTGAAGTGTTGAACCAATAGAGAGACTTGATTGGAGAGATTATCAATTCTCTTGTCCATGTAGGAATTTCCCGATTCTTGTGAATTGGTTTTGACACTTGCTGATTGCATTGAGGCTTGACCAAGAGAAGACTGATTCTGTGTTGCTTGAGTAGTGATTGGAGGGTTGATTAAGTCAGCTGAGAATTGGTTGATACCTTGAGCACTGGAGATTAGAGCAAGAGGATCATTTGAGGGATGAAACTTTTCTCTTAGCTGACGATCATACATGGCATGTTTCTCATGTTTTTGCAGATAAGCATAGAGTTGCTCATAGTTGGTGTTTCTGAGTCCTTTGTTTAGCTTCACAGCCGTGACAAATCGATCCCATTCTGGTGACATGTTATTGACGAACTTTGAGTTGAGTTGGATGTTGGGCATTGTCATTCTGATCATTCTCATGTCATTCACAAGCTTGTGGAATCTGACATTGTAATCATTGATGCTTTCACCAGGGTTCATCTTAAAGTGCTCGAATTCATCGTACAATTGAGACTCACGATCTTCCTTTGTTAATTCTGAACCAGCTAGCAACATTTTGACATTGTCCCAAACAGCTTTGGCCTCAGTGTTGAAGTTAATCAGTTTGTATATGTCCTTTGGTAGCCCTTGTACCACAATGTTTGAAGCACGAATGTCAGCATCATATCGTTTCTTTTCAGCTTCATTCAGATCATTGTACGTACGAGGTCTGTCAATTCCAAGGGTGACTGTCCCATCATCACCAGTGGAGATAACATCTCTGGTAGTGCCCATTTGGAATGGCCCTTCATCAATTGATCTCAGAATGTTTTCCCCATTTTCTTTGCCTTGACAATACAAGCGAATTCTTTGTGACCAAGACTCATAGTCCGTTCTTTCTAGCATTGGAGGTCGAGTGTCAGATCCAGCAGCTTGAATATCATCAATAGATGTTACAGTAGCCATGATGGCAAGGTCTTAGACGGGATTTTACAACACACGTGACTTAAACCGAGAAATCAATTCTTTCCCGGGATTTTACTAAAGTCAACCAGGAAAACTGCTAAGATAGGTAAACCGCTGGTACAGTAACCGCTGACAATTAACCGCTGATAGAGTAACCGCTAGTAAAGTAACCACTGAAGAGTGAACCACTGATATAATGACTGCTGAAACTTAACTGTAGAATCCAAGATCTGGACTCATCTAGGCATGAGTAACATTGATTAGCACAGCGGAATAAGAACAAGAACAATCAATATTACCAACAAGGTTTTCTTTATTGAATATAAAATAAACTACTACTACACGCTCTATGCGTTTTCTAGACTCTCATTGAAGAGACTAGCTATGAATGAGATGAATGTAACCTAGACGCCTACCCTCTTTATATAATAGAGGGAGGTTACAAACCCTAATAAGGTTAGCTTACTAGTAAACTAACTAACTATTACAATTAGGCCCTCATTGTTTCTTCTTTCTTGATTCTTTCTTGTAGGTTTTGTAATCTTCAAATCTGTAATTCCCAACAATCTTCCCCTATTTGATATTACAAAACAATCTGCATGAAGAAACAATGCTAAAACATGTCATCACAAATAATAAGCTAAGTTGTACTATTCTTCCCCTTTTTGTAATCTTCGAATAGGGGTCTTGTGCAACTCGTANTTTTTACTATCAACAGTAACGAGCAGCAGGAACGAGTGAAATCAGCAGAATCCGTGTAGCAGCAGAAACAAAACATCATACCAGCACAAAGTGTAAGAAGATGGTCAAGTATATTTACAATAAGCTTCCCCTTAAAAGTATACTTGCCATCTCTTGAATCCAATAGGCTCCATGAAGTGATCATTGATGAAGAAAATCAAATATAACTGATTTGATGAAGAAATGGAATCTCCCAACCTTGCCTCTTAAGTCTTGCACTATCCACGTGACGTCCTCTTGACAAACTCCTCATTGACTTATCCAATGAGACACTGAGCACAAATAACGTAACTCCTTCAAATGATAGCAAATGTACGCATTAAGCACAATAAGATAGATCATACCCCTTCACTAGAGTCGTCAAGTCTTCGTCACCATACAAACCAAGCAAGTTATCTTAAAAAGCTGCTGATCCCTTTAAGATATAATAAGAACACAATACTTGGGAAAATCAATTACAACATCAAACAAGCGATAATCAAATGTCTTCGTCAAGTAATCTTCTCAATAAATGATGATGATTGATAACTCCGTCCTCCCTAACCATTAGTAATCTCACATGACTAGTAGGAACCAAAAACCGACCAAAAGAAAAAGTATACAACAACTCAGCAGGAACCATAAAGAAGTCAGTAAGAACCATCGTATGTATCAGCAGGAACCCATCAGTAGGAACCAATCAGGAGGAACGAAAACTCATCATTAGCAGAAACAGACAAATGGTAGTAGAAACGAGCTATAGCAACAACAGTAACCATCAATGTGATATCAGTAGAAACCAACATAGTGTACCAGCAGAAACGAAAGTCGTCAGCAGGAATAAAATTCCAATGGCAGCAGTAGCAGCAGAATTAAGTTTCTCTTGAACAACTTTGCTGCTCTTCGATTTGTACTAGAGATTATATTCCATTAGCTGTCATACCCACGTGATCTCATGACCAATCAATATCAATTACGAATCTCCACTTTCAAATAAAAACATCTTAAATAATCATAATAGCATCAGCAGTGTCCATCATCGTTTTTAGTACGAGGAATAATTAATACTTCACGAAAAATCCGTCCCACTTTCAAGTTAAGAACCAAATCACCAATCAATACCATATATCCATCTTGTTGTCAAGTCAGCCCCAATTAGTTGTAAAACTTTTGACCACCGACCTATACATGCGCAAGACAACAATCCTCTACATCCAATAATAGTACCGATCCTATTAATTTGAGTCTACATGTAATTATCCACCCAATGTTTGAATCGACCCAAGTAAAATATTTAATTGATACGAGGATAATTAATGAGACAGCCAATCCACTTGCAATTATCCATCACACAAATAAAATATGACAAATCGAATTAATAACAATCTGCTCCACCAATCCATTAATATACTATCACCAACAGTAATTTATCCCAAAATTAAATCCTTGTGAATCCATTAATGCCTCAATAATTACCAATCAGTACGAGGTGGAACAAAAACAATACCATCAATTGATTCCCACGATAAACATCATTAAATACAATTCTCATGCAATAAATGACAATCTCAATCCATAAACCAATTTAATTCATGTGCAAATTGATTCTTTCACCAACCAATTAATTTAATATTCAAACAGCATTAATTACCACGATCAACTACTGAATATTAATAATTCGACAACAGAAAAATAGATACCTCTTGCTTCAACGCCTGAATAACCTTTTGACAATTCGATCACACCTTACGTCAAACTGCTTTCTTCGACAACTTTCACCAGATCTGCTTCCTTCGTCACAACTGCTCTTTATTGATAACTACGAACATGAAAACCTTGTAGATCCCTAGATATCGAGAGCCACCCGCTCTGATACCAATTGTAGAATCCAAGATCTGGACTCATCTAGGCATGAGTAACATTGATTAGCACAGCGGAATAAGAACAAGAACAATCAATATTACCAACAAGGTTTTCTTTATTGAATATAAAATAAACTACTACTACTAAACTACTACTACACGCTCTATGCGTTTTCTAGACTCTCATTGAAGAGACTAGTTATGAATGAGATGAATGTAACCTAGACGCCTACCCTCTTTATATAATAGAGGGAGGTTACAAACCCTAATAAGGTTAGCTTACTAGTAAAGCTAACTAACTATTACAATTAGGCCCTCATTGTTTCTTCTTTCTTGATTCTTTCTTGTAGGTTTTGTAATCTTCAAATCTGTAAGTCCCAACATTAACCGCTAAGACTTAACCGCTGAAACTTAACCGCTGGAATAGTAACCGCTGGAAAGAGTAACCGCTGGTAAAGTAACCACTACTGACTTAACCGCTGAGTAGTTAACCTCTGTGAATAAACCGCTAACTCAGTACAACGTACAGCGTAATGCTCACTCCACTATTTGTACTTAACCGCTATTACTATCCGCTAAATACCCAAACTAACCGCTGTAAAGTAAACCGCTGGAGTTTAACCGCTGATACAGTACAGAGTACAGCGTAATGTTCGCTCCACTACTTGTACTTAACCGCTACTACTAATCGCTGAATACCCAAACTAACCGCTGTGAAGAATACTTTAACGTGGAGCTAACCGCTGGCAAGAAAAAGTTCCAAAACCCATTCGTACACCTCACAAACGCTAGATATGGTCCAAAAAACTGATAAACTAGATGAATCTAACCTTTCTAATCCTAGAAGTACAAGAAAGATCACAAGAAACACCACAAACGAGCACCAAAATGAGTCAAAACCACCCTAAACTAGTAGAAACCCAAAACAAACCATACACCACAGGTTCTATAATCCCTAGGATGTAACCATGGCTCTTGATACCAATTGTAGGATACTAGTTAACATCACAAACACAAATATACTTGTGGTTTTGGTTCGTTCCAAGCAAGATAGAAAGAAAGAAGTTCTAGAGAGAGAAAGTAGAGAGAGAAAGAAGTGAAGCCTTAGAGAGAAAACCAAAAAAAAGAAAATGAGATTATGAGAGAAGGCTTACCCTCTCCAAGGATGGAGAGGGCTTATATGTACATGAGTTTTGCCACTAGGGCGTGCCACTTGGGCTGCGGATCAGGTATACAGTGGGTAAAGACCCGTCCTTCTTCCGGGAACTAATCTACTTCTAAACTACGTATAACTAACTAATGTAACTACTACGAGCTAAACAATGCTTAATCATATCTGGGGTGACCGAATCTTTCTTATGGGTGACCGAATCTTTCTTATCCAAAAATCGTATTCCTAACACTATGGAAAGGTCCCAATAACCCCCTTTTCTTGCAATGTAGGTAAGGTCATGATGAAAGGAGCACACCCCTTTGAGCATATAATTCATCCACCACTCTTTCCTCACGAGGCATACTTCCACCGAAATGGTGTGTATCGCTACTTTCACCTGCACTTAATCCTAAGTGTAGGGAAAACCTCCCCTATTTCCGTTAAATAAGGGTAGAGTCAGGCTCGTGACTCGAACAAAAACAAGCGCTTCTTGGGAGGCAACCCAAGCTTTATTTGTTTTGTGTGTTTGTTTATTTGAATTTATTTGTTTCCGTATGTATGTTTTATTTTTATTGTTATTGATTCATTTTTCAAATTAAAATTGTGAAAATGCTTTATTTTGTTTTTAACTTCATCTTAACTACATATAAAGGTATTTTGCAAAAGATAAGTGTAAGGGAAATCTAAATTTGTTTACAAGAACGAATTGGAACATGAATTGTAACGATATAAAATAAACATGCTTGTATCGAGTCATAATGAAATTTTGCATGATTCCAGGAACTAAGGTAATTGTTTTTTCCAGAAATTTTCCGGAAACTAAACATAAGGATTCTGTCAGATCAATTCTGACGGCGTCAACCCTTCAAAGCTGACGGCGTCAGCCTTCGATTCCAGAAAACGTTTTTTAAAATTTAGTTTTTCTACCGGATTATAAAAATTACTGCATCTTTAATTCCAGGAATCTGCAAAAACTTTCATTCCACAAGCATTATATCCATATATAGAATTTACCGCTGATTTTACGCAAGGTTTGCCTAAATTGTTTTCTCAGGATTAACAGGTTATTTTGGAAAAGAAGATAAACATGGAATCAAGTTCATGACATCAAGCTTTTAGAGTCACTTTGATCTTGGAGCTTTTACATCATCTTGGAAGAAGATCTAACCATGTTACCACATGATCCACATCAAACGAATCAGGGGAGTATTTGTTTCATCTTCCATTTTCTCTACCTTTACATCTTTTATGTGAACATTGGGGACAATGTTCGGTTTAAGTGTAAGGGGGGTAAATGAAGACACCTTAGAAAATGCAATTATGCTTGATTTTTGTTTTATTTAAGGGGAAGTGTGTAATAAAACCGAGAGAAAAATTTGTTAGGGCAATTTTAGCGAAAATTTAAAATTTTTTACAACATATAGGAGTGAAACTTTGGTCTTAATAAGCGTCTCATGGATAGGGAATTGTATTACTAGCACAACAAACCGTACCACCCAAAAATTTTCCCCAAATATGTGAGGTTCACCCCTAGAATTGTTAGGAAAAGCATTCATTATTGATGCTTGTGTATGTATCGATAGCCTATAGATTCTAGAACTTGTGATAGGACCATCCCAAATCCACAAGTGAGACTACATTCGTGTAGTTAGATTTACTACATGATAAGAGGCATTAGGATAACCCTTGTTTTTAAACCCGTATTATAATTACTTGACCAATGAAGCCAATGAAGTTGACTAATAAAGTCAAGTAATTCTCCCACACCTTAGCATTGTACTCATTTTTAGTACACGATACCCCTAGTACACCCCTAGAGCCTATCTTTTCGTTTCTAACTTTAAGCATTTTACTTAAAGAAAGAATTTGTTTACAATCCACCCCAAATGTACACCCAAATCGCCTTAGCCTACCTTGTATGCACTCATCTTTAGTGCATTATTGTGACAACATATGTTTAAACCCTTAGTTAATTATCTTATTACTTACGTGGTTGCTAAGTGGAGTCATATCCTTGTACATATTGTTTTGGGACGATTGGGACTCATGGGTAAAGTACTAGTGTTATGGAGTAATGGGGAAGAAGTCAATTATTACCCCCATGTATGCGTAAATTTTTTAAAGTACTCCAAGTTTTTCAATTATCTTGATTCGAGTCATTAGAATAGTTAATTGTAAAGTATGTAAAAGTTAAAGTGTAAGGGGAGAACCGAGGCCCCTATGATGTATTATTTTAGATGGTAGGGCAAGAGTGTATGAAAAAAAAATCGAAAAAGAAAAGTAGAAAAAACATACGGACTACCATCCCGTTTCATTTTTATCTTTATTTATGTTTATGTTATTTTCTTTTTAGCTTAAGTCGAGTCGAGTCTTGGCTTAGCAACGCCACTTTGTGCATGTATTTGTTCAAGATAATTAACTCGCCACCACTAAGAATACCCTTTATTCCAACCAAACCGTGTTTATCATATCCCTACACCTAACATTACAACCCTTTGTAAAGCCTTCTTTGATAGTTTATCTTAGTTTATCTTAGGTGCTAATGTATGATTTCCGTGCTTGTTATGACTAGGGTTGAATAACTATTTGTTGTATTTACTTTTATATTCGTGTTAAATGACCCCTAGCTCATATTTTGATTGGAATAAAAGCGCATTTGCTTGAGGACAAGCAAATCTCAAGTGTAAGGGTATTTGATGAGGCGAAAAGTGTTACGCTTTTAGGGGGTCATTTAAGCCCTAATCCGTAATTATTTGATCAAATATTGCGTTAAATCGTTCCTTTTGTCATTTTAGGTACTTTGGAGAGGAAATCTGGAAAAGGAAGCATTCTGGGCGTTTTTGGAGCATAAAAGTGAAGAAAACGACAAAGTCTCAAAATATGCTGGAAATTGTACCTGACGGCGTCACGCTTTACCATGTGATGGCGTCATGCTTTGACAACAAGGTGGATGATTTTTACACTATACGCCCCAGAAAGATTTTTGAGAATTAATACGTGACGGCGTCACGTGTTACGAATTGTAGGTCGTCACGTTATAAATTAAAGGGAGATGGCCCAGAGAAGATTAAAGGGGGATGGCGTCAGAAGTGGATCTGAGCAATCCGAATAGTGTTTTGGCGGCGAGGTGACGGCGTCACGCTCTATAAGGTGACGCCGTCAGATTGTAAATTCTATAAATATTCATCTAACTTTCATTCATTAGTGTGTAACTTTTGGGAAGAAACCCTAGCTCGTTTTTCTACTGTATTTCGAGGGTTTTCCACCCTTGAAACTTAGATGCTTAATTGAGGATAAGTCTTTTCCAAATCATTCAATATGTCTATGTATTGTGTGATTATATCTTATGCTTGTCTTTCAATTAACATGCTAGGCTAGGTCTTTATTGTGTTTTCTTAGATCTAATGAAACCTAGCTATTGATTATATGTTGTTGGTTTGTTTGTGATTATTGTGGGTGGGTGAAGTCGATGTTAGGCTTAAGATAACTGGCTAACCTCCTATACGGTAACTTGCTTGAACGTCTTAAGAAACACGAATCGGATGTGTTCTACGATTATATGGTTGTATTTAATGCATAAGCGAATTCTAGTGATCCCATGTTATGAGCTTTTAGTCGGCTCGACATAGGAGTGAAGTAGGAGCTTATAGAGTTAGGGAAGATCGTACACGGCCCTACGAATGGTCTAAAGGAATACAACCCGTTATCCACACAATTACAACAAACCAATTAACATATAAAAGATAGCTAGGGAGTAACGAAATCTAAGTAAACACATATTTCTTTCATATAAGTTTCACAACCATTTACTTTTTCTAGTTATTTTATTTTATTTGCAAAAGTAGTTATTTGGGTTAGTTGATTAGCAACTAATTCCGCCCACTCTTCCAAAAACCGAGATTTTTACTTGCTTTCCATAAAATATAAAAATACAAAAAGAATCATCCCTCAACCCTTAGATCTAATTAGAGTAGCTTTTCAAGCCTAATAACACTATTCCCCGAGAGAACGATCAATCCCCCGGTACTTGCCACTTTACTATACTACATCGGTCGTGTACACTGCCTGGTGGGGGTTGTAAGCTTCTCAAGATCCCTTGAGAGGTAAAACCTAAGTGCAAAGGTTGCAAAACCCACACATCATATAGTTATGTCAACTCCCCGCTACTCTACCCCCGTCTCATCTAGTTTACATCCGGAGAATGATCTTCCCTCTCCGAATGTACTAGATTATTCCCCTAAACCATACCTTCCCGATACCTTAGGAGACTTTAGGAATAGTTTAGATATACCTTCACCCTTAGGTTTTACCCCATTCGTAAATAACTCACACTTAAAACACTTAAGAGATTTCTATGCTAAGGTGATGCGCGTGATATGTCGTTGCGGTTTAGCAGTGTTAATGCCTACTTAAGTTTTAAATTTATATTTAGCCGACTTATCAATAACACACACACAATTAACGAGTAGTGTACCCGGTCAGTATGAATATAATGGTAAGTAGAGTGTCGATCACTAAGAGTGGAACGATTTATCTAGTTAACCTAATCAGTATTTTAATGTCCTAAGTTAGTTTTACAGCCTAATCTAACGCAAGGGGGTTTTCAGCCTGAGAGACTGGCACAGATTGGTTGAGTTAAACAGTAACTTAAACTAATGAGCACGAATCAGCGAATAGCATACACGTACACAGATAGATAATAGAGACTATAAGAAGACCTGTCCTGATAATTAAGTAGCTTGTCACTTGTTTTATTGCTAGTTTTATATGAAGTGTATATTAGTTAAATCTTTCTCGTTAGATCTCATTATATCGGCGGGTAAACCCTTAATGATTACTTATGACTATCCTATTTATCCAAAGACGTGAGATTAAATAGGCGAAGAATGGGTATGGCAGCCCAAGCAATGCTCAGCTAGACACAGAGGTTATCAATGCACTAATGTAAGTCACCAAATACATCAACATATAAGCTTTAATTGATGGGAAAGCAATTTTAAGAGGTGTGTATGATTTTTCGTAGTCACATACACATGCCCATCCATCCTGATGAATTAAAGTGTACTATTACAATAAAACAAAACTACTTAATGAATTAAATACATGCAGGACCTTCTTACAGCTCTAATATCTTCGTTTGGGGTGTGTCTTGTCTTGCTTCTTCGACTGAACTCGGCTCCTTAGGGTTATGTTGCACACAAAATTCGTCTAGGTCTTGGGGTATTTATAGTTTCTGTCTTAGGGTTCGATGCGGCGCATTGAGTAAGTAGATGCGGCGCATTGACTTAACTTCGCGTGGGGTCCAAGATTAATATATTCTGGAATATTCGTATACCGTCTTCAGATGCGGTGTAACTTGAATCTTTATGCGGCGCATGTCCTTTAGTATCTTGGATTGTATCTGGTGAAGTCTTGATAGTGATACGCCATATGTCATAAGTGTAATGCTGCGTATCTGGAGTAGAACGAGCTTGATCTTCTTCGTTGACCAAAGTTTCATATGCGGCGCATGATATAATTACATGCGACGCATTCTTCAAAGTCAGGCAATGGTCTTCGAGTTCATCTAAGTATGATATTGCGGCGTATCTGTTGTTAGAGATACGGCGCATCTTCTGGATTTCAGTAGACTTTTGACATCTTGCTCGTTTTGCTCCATAATTAGTCCAAAATCGCCAAGTTTCACATATTACCTGTTTTTACCTGAGAATTACTAAAGTAAACATTAAAGTACCGATTCTCATGTATAATATAGTAAAACAAGTCAAATAAATAGGATAAATGATGATAACAATATGTACTTATTTGAGTTCATCAAATATCCCCCCACTTGAACTTTACTTGTCCCCAAGTAAACCTTA
>LBNU01015414.1:68979-85342 GCA_014162995.1 Artemisia annua
GCCGGAGGAGAACTTTAGAAAGTATATATAAAAGGTAAGTTTTTGGTAAATACTCTAACTATATTCATTCGTTATATTATAGTTATCGTTTTTATCGTTCTAGTTATAAAATAATCCCCGTATGTCCAAATATATGTAAAACTCGTTTTGTCATCCGAATATTTATTGGGCTTAATTTCACTATTGCCGTTAACCCAATATTCAGTCCAAAACTATATATACGGTTTAGTTAGTTTATAATCGTTATTATCGATTTAATTTTTACACGTCCGAAATATAATTTTTGGTCAAAAAGTCCAAGTTAGGACAAAATATCCATTGGTGCTCGCCCAACTGGCGCACGGAGTGCATAATATGGGCTGCATTGGGCCATTGGCCATAACCATTTAATTTGTTAAATTTTATATAATCTTTTCATTTAACCAATAATTTAACTCTTTTAATTATGTTAATCTCAAAATACAAGTTTTAGTCATATTATTTTATGTACACTTAAAAATAATATGTTCGCCTATAATAATAATTTCACAAAACACATTTTAAACTAATTATTTTATTATGTTAATTATTACTTAATATGTATTTAATATTAAATCCTCAGTAATAACTTCCACCCATTCAGCCATTGAGCAAAATTTTATATTTTTCAAACCCTAATCAATTTCTTATTTGTTTTAGCAG
This sequence comes from Artemisia annua, assembly GCA_014162995.1. NCBI lineage: Eukaryota > Viridiplantae > Streptophyta > Magnoliopsida > Asterales > Asteraceae > Artemisia > Artemisia annua. The sequence goes on from LBNU01015414.1 coordinate 69,661, forward strand.
AATATATAATAATACATATAAGCTTATACTATGTCTTAACTCGCGTAATTAGTGTAAATCACACATTTGTGACCAATTAATACACAAGTACAATATTTACCACACAAGGAAGAATACTAAAATGAACTAAGCTAGCATTTTTGAGGTAAATTCATGCATGCAACCAATTGTATATAGTTGCTCAACTTTAAAAAATAATGATTATACCCACACTTGGTAACACCTTAGATCATCATAAAACCGATGAATGACAAATTAGAAAGTTGAGATTTACAAAGTGTTTGGCTGTGAACGTGGCTAGGAGCACAACAGAGGACCAAAACTCTTCCATTTAACTCCAAATTAGCTTATATATTAACCAACTCTTGTAATTACCACAGACAATAATCTTGTCTTCAAATTTTTGTATGAATACCATGTGGTGTGTTGTGTGATGTGTTAGCCTGGCGGGCCAAGAAGAGAAGACAAGGAGAAAATGAGATGAAAATGATCTCATATAACTAGTTTAAACATGGGTTGGATAATAGATTTGGACAATAAGGTGTTTCTTGGTTAAAAGGGTTAATTGTGGACAATAGGCTTAATCCCATGTGATGGATGGTTGGTGGATGGTGACTAGATTGTGATGAGGCCGGCTAGGGATCCAAGGGGGAGGGGGGGGGAATGATATAACTTTTGTCCCGTGTTGGTGTATCGTGTGTCGGTTTAAGCTTAAATGAAACCGTTACGTCCCGGTTTGACGTTTTTGGACACGAATACGTAAAATAAAGTTTTTAGCCACGGTTTTGTCATAAAAGTAATAAAATGAGTTTACTGACTCAAAAATATATTTACTTGACCTTTTTCACATTTATGGTGGTGTCGGTTCGCGTGCGGCGTTGTTTTTCAGCAAATACTGAGAAACTCTCATTAAATTACGAAACTTGTCAGTAACTATCCGAAATGGATAAATTTGTGTTTACTGACAAAAATAAACTTTTTCAGTAGTCACTGTAAGCTACAGTGTACAAAACAGTTCCCGAAATCATGCAGAAATGTGCAGAAATGTGCTAAAATGCATATAACGTTCAAAGTGAATATAATAAATAGAAATTTATTATATAATTTAGTTTATGAAAAATACCATTTGTCACACTATAGTCTTTTGAAAAATTACTATGGTTAACCCTTTTTTAGTAATTCCAAACTGGTTTATTCTCCCTTAACTTATGGTTGGCAGATGAGGTCTTTGGGAATTGACTTAAATAACCTGAGTGAAAATCACAGTCCTTAATCAAATGATGAGGACTATAGCATACAAAACATAACTTTTGATCCATATTCCCAAATGCTCTTCCTTTAGTTCTATAAGCAAAACTATCTTGACTCTTTGGTGAATGATTAAAAGTTTTGTTAAAATTAGCAGTATTGTGAAAAGTACTTCTTGAAGGTACTGTTGAATATCTAGCAGTACTTTGAGAAGATTTTTGAGGTACTGCTTGTTTTGAAAAAAACTTTAGGAAACTTTTTATCATTGTTAACACACCCTGAACCCTTAACATTACTCCTATTGGTATCATCCTTAGTTTTCTCAACTGTTTCTTTTAAGGATTCAGAAGTAGATGAACTTGAATTAGATTGACCAGTAAGCTTTTTCATAAATTCTAAATTGTTTACTCCAAAACAAGAAACATCTGTCCTAGGTGGTTGAAAGCTACCAGTGGGTGGAGCAACTGAATTATATCCCTTTTCTTTCTTAAATTCAGGAGGTGTTTGACTAATGAGTTCCTCGTCACTAGATGTGTTTTCTTCTGAACTAGTGAGTTCATCATCACTAGTTGTGGTCTCCTCTGAATTAATTGGTTCTTTATCACTAGTTGGAATCTCTTCTGAACTACTATACTCAACACCATAACCTAGGCCAGTTTTAAGGTGTGCTCTTCTTTGTTTATCAACAAAACTAACATGTGAAAAACCAGATTCTTTCCAACTAGCAAGTTTTGCTAACAATTCATCCCTTTCTTTAGTGATCTTTTCAAGTTCAAAAACCTTACATCCTAACTTCCATTCACTCAATTTAAATTGATAGTCTTATTGCTCATATTTTTCTACCCAAGCCATTTCATTATTTTCATGAGTGATTATTTTGGCTTCCATTGACTCTAAAGTCAATTGATAGCCAGCTACCTCAGACCTAGCCCTTCTACAATTATCTCTTTCAGTCTCATAATCTTTAAGCAATTTTTGATAAAAATTACTACATTTAGAGCATACTTCAGAAATAGTGGATGAACTTGGTGAAGCAGCTACCATAGCCAACAGAACAGGTTCTTCTTCACTTTCCATGCTTCAATCAAAGCCTCCAAGACCATCTCTTGATTCCAAAGCAGCAAACCCTGGTTCCTCATCAAAAGCTGTGCTCCAATCAAACTCTTCCAATGCAACCATACAGTATGTGACTGGTTCATCATCAAATTCAGCACTCCAGTCAACCTCTGATAGATTTTCTTGAGCCACCAAAGCTTTTGGTTTTGATTCAGTAACTGGAACTTCTTTTCTTTCAACCTTGGTTTGGTCAATCATCCTGTTTGCCTGATATTTTGCAAACTTGCATTCCCTTGCAAAGTGTCCAGGCTTGAGACAATTAAAGCATTCAATCTTAGATTTGTCAAATGCTATACCCTGTTAGGCTTTGAAGTCAATACCTCTTCCTGTTTTGTTTATGAACTTCTTGATCCTTGCAGTGATCATGGCAACTTTCCATCTGATGTCAATTTCTTCTAAAGCATCCTCTTCAATTTTCATCAAATCTTCTTGATAAGTAACAGGTAAAGTGGCTTGTTGAGCAAAGAATGAACAAACAACATCATCANCTGTTTGGCTTTGAAGTCAATACCTCTTCCTGTTTTGTTTATGAACTTCTTGATCCTTGCAGTGATCATGGCAACTTTCCATCTGATGTCAATTTCTTCTAAAGCATCCTCTTCAATTTTCATCAAATCTTCTTGATAAGTAACAGGTAAAGTGGCTTGTTGAGCAAAGAATGAACAAACAACATCATCAGAGTTGGTGTTGTTGGTTGGTGAAGAAGTGGTGGTAGTTAGAGTTGTGCAAGTGTGCTGTTTATCACCAACAGTACTTTGAACAGGATGAGCAGAACTTTTAGTGGAAGTACTGCTTCTGTTTTCAGAAGATACAAAAGCAATGTTTTGAGATTTCTGATGAGAGCTTGAACTTGTGTGACCATTTATCTCATGCTCATACACCTTCAAATTATTTTAGAGATCATCAAAGTCCATGGAATCCAAACCAGGTTGTCCTCTAATCATAGTAGCAACCACATGCCATACAGATGGCAAACTCCTTAGGAACTTCAAGTTTGCATCTTCAACAGATACCTCTGCACCATATAACTCTAGCATTCTAAGAAGATTTTGGAATCTGTCATAGGCAGCATCAAGACCTTCTCTTTCACCAACAGTGAATGTTTCAAACTGTTGCTTCAATATATTTCTATGCATCTTCTTTGAAGCATCATTACCTCCAAATCTTGTCTTGATTGCAGACCATAGTTGTTTAGCATCCTTAGCATCATGAAACTTTAGTAGGAGTCCATCAGGTATAGCAGACAGCAGTATGTTGAGAGCCTTCTTTTGATTTCTTTTTGTAGTTGCTGGCAAGGTTGGATAAGGTGGTTTAGGTTGTCCTTCAACTGCTACATGTTCTTCAAGAACAACATTACCATTGACAATCACATCCCATAGAGCATGGTCTATAATAGCAAGGTACTGCCTCATCTTCATGCTCCAGAGATCATATTCTCCCTTCTTGATGATAGGAATTCTGAGTGAGGTGATGGATGGGATTGGTGTAACTTCAGTCGACATTGTTTAGGGTTTGTGGTTAAATTGGTTTTTAAGGTTTCTTCTTAATCAGAGTCTCCACACAAGCTCTGATACCACTTGTTGGATCGATATACTCTGATCAAACTAACTATATAGCTTGTAAAGGTTTAGCAATCTTGAATAAATCCAAAACTACTAATAATGAAACACTGATATAACTCTGTTAAGTATGCGGAATCTACTTCAACAAAGCTAAGAAGAATAACAAAACTTTAATGATTATATTAAACCAAACTTTGAACCTGCTTATTACATATTCACTAACAACCCTAATCGCTAAATAACTCTCTAATGTTGTACGCACAAATGTATCTCTAATACCACCCTAGGGGTCCTTTTATAGGCATAAGGAAAACCCTAGTCGGTTTACAATTCTTGTATGACAAGTAAAACTAAATCTAGAATATTCTAATCTAATAGTTACATAACAATCCTTAATCAAGATTTGCATATCAGTCCTTTAACAATAGAAGTACTTTGACTTTCTTCAACACAAGAAGTACTTTGACTCTAATCAGTACTTTGATTCTTCAGCAGTACTTTGATCTTCATATCACAACAATCCTTCGTGAGGTGTTTTTAGTTATGTGTCAATGCCTTTCTAGCAAAAATAAATAAATCTTGACAATTTATCTCCATGACCACAAAACAAATTGAATTTTCTCGCTTGATTGCTTGAGGGCAAGCAATAGCTAAGTGTGGAGGTATTTGATAACGCTCTAATTATACATATTCCTTGAGCATTATATTATATGTTTTATGATCATTTGATGTGAACTTTTGGTACTTAATAGCATAAAATGAATGCAGGTTCACTCTCGGATGTTCTGAGCATGATACATTACAAAAACCTACTATTTCGCCACTTGAAGTAAATAAATAAGAAGTCTTCCATGATTAGCTTTTCATGCAAGCCAAGTGCGCTGGTTTTCTAGTTATGTGCGCCGCACTTACCTCTCGGTCAAAGGAAGTCAATATATAATATTTAAATAAATGTGCGACGGTCTTATAAAGAAAGTGCGCCGTACTTCCTCTGCATTTATGAAACTTTGGCGCCAAGAAAATAAGGAAGTAAGTCGTACTCACAAAGCAAGTGCGCCATACTTCGCCTATCAGAATGCCTATAAATAGAGCTCATTTGCAAGCATTTGAACTCTCCACTCTATAACCAATTTTACTAAGTAAAAGTAAAAAGTGCTACGTGATCCTGAGCCATTCGAAGGGGGTGAACGAATCAGAACAAGGGGTGTTATATACTTGTTGGTGTCAAATTCTTGGTTACTTGTGACACTTGTGTAATCATTTGATCAATCCAATCTGTATGTCTCTTGTTTACTATTTACTCACTTCTGTTGTTATGAACTAATTAGCTATGAGAGGCTAAACCTCTTGTGATTGCTTAGATATGTGAATATAATAAAGCGACTTATGATTATGTTTTGATCTCTACCAATTTCAAGTTTATATTGTGAACTATTTCATCTCTAGTCTTATTATGTTTATTTATTGAAACTGGTTGAATATAATGTGTTGGGATAGGTCGAAAGAACCAACTTGTTAAACGCAATTCTAGGAACTTGTCTGCGTTTCTAGTCTTTGAAAGGAGAAATCCACTTAGAAGAATCAATAATAATCTAGACTTGATATGGAATACTATTTCGAGAGAAATCACTTAATGCGTAGATATGAATCTTGAATTGAATCTACGAATTATGAAATTGCTCTTTTGATGGAAATAGCTTTCTTATAAGTTGTGCTCCTTTATCAAACTGAGATCAAACATAAGCATTGTCACTAGATTATCTAAGCTATTCAAGCAATCATTTGTTTCAATATTTGAATTCCTCATATTATCATAATCGTTACTTGTTTTGTTTTACTAATCATTTATATTTAATCCGAACGAACTAAGTCTCTGTGGATACGACCTGGTCTTACCTTATTCTAATACTACCAACGGGGGTTATACTTTACCCGTGTGTTTGGTTTATTAAAATCGGTGAAACTAGTATTATCAGTTTAAAGCTTTCCTTACATATCAAAGTTTTTGGCGCAGCTGCCTGGGACTTAAATCTGTTCCTTAAGTATTTTCAAAGAAAAATTAGCAAAAAAAACCAAAATTTCTTCAAAAACCAGATGACCCTGTTCTTCTGTTGCAGAAAGCACGCCGTACAAACATACTTGTGCGCTGCACTTATACACGTAACACACACATACCGCCGTACTTGTCACCAAGTACGACGCACTTACTTCAATCCGTAACGTTTTTCTTAAAATTCACAAACCTTTTCATAAAAACCAAAAAGAATCATCATTTTCACTATCTTTTGAGATTAATCTTCTCGGTAAAAATAACACCGCCGTACTTACACTTAAGTACGCCGCACTTAGCAATATCACACAAGTACGCCGCACACTATTCTGTGTACGCCGCACTCACTTACTCAGAAAATGAAATTTGTCACACTGATTTAAATTTCACTCTCTATCTTTGAATGCACACTCGTTCAACTGAAACTGACCCCATTTCACCTTTATCAGAACCTGAAAGAACTTTAAACAAAAGAAAACGTAATGACAAAAGAGTTCTTTTTTCTCAAAAAGACGAAAGACCCGAACAACCTCGTGTTCACCACACACCTGTTGACGATATCTCAAACTTCAGATTTTTCATCAAATTAATCCAAATTTATAATCCAATGGATGACGCTGACAATGAACCAATGTGGGCTAATGATCGTGTCGTTGCACCTACCCTTGGACCAGCTATTACCATTCCTGAAACCGCAAATGAATTTGCAATCAAAGGAAATCACTTGACTCTTGTCAAGGGAAACCAATTTGATGGTCGAATTAATACTGATCCTCACAAACACATTCATGAATTTCAGAGCTTATGTGATATGATCAAATACGGAGCCACCGAACCTGAAGCGGTAAGACTCATGATGTTTCCTCTATCTTTAACGGGAGAAGCTAAAACCTGGCTTGACGAACTCGATGAAGGAACCATTGAATCATGGGATGAACTTTGTAATGCTTTCGTTAGTAGATTCTTCCCTCCAGCTTTATTCGATAAACTTCTCGGAGAAATCCGAGGATTCTCACAACATGAACGTGAAAATCTCACCGAAGCCTGGCTTCGAATGAAAGAACTGCTAAGAAACTGTCATGGATACGGTTTGACAAAAGGCAATATAATAAAAATCTTTTACCACCGTCTTGATGAAATAACTCAAGAAGCTTTAAACGCTGCAGCCGGTGTTATATTTCTCTATACAAAACAAAATCAAGCGTATCAACTCCTTGAAGACAAAGTCTTGCTTAAACTCGATTGGGCCAAAGAATAAAAACCAAAAACTTCTCTTCGTAAAACTGTTGCTTTCGCTGATGAAGGCAGTAGTAATTCTGATACTAACAAAATTATGGCAAAAATGGATGCCATGGCAATTAAAATGTATGCTCATTACAAAGAAATAAAAGAACAACGTGAAAGTTGTAATCATTGTGGCGGAAACCATGCTACCGCAAATTGCAGTGATGATGACACACCTATGTCACGTGAAGAAGAAGCTAAATTTATTAATACATTCAGACGTACCCGTTACTACGAGAACTATCGTGATCATGAACGATGGAGACCTAGTACGAAAAATGAATATAATCGAGAACCTTTCAAACGAACAAAAACTGATGAAAAACCAGACATTCAAACACAATTGGATGATTTTATTAAATCACAAAAATCGACAAACCTTTTTGTGAAAGACACATTCATGGACCTAAATGAAAAACTTGAGTCCTCTACTCGAAATCATCAAGCCTCAATTCAAAATTTGGAAGCTAAATTAAACAGATTTACTGAAAAAACAATCAGGTCGAGCTTCTGGATCTCTTCCTAGTAACACTCAACTAAATCCTAAAAACAAACCTTATCAACCACCACAAGCTCGACATGAGCATGTGAATGCTATAACCACAAGAAATGGTACTTCTTATGATCCACCACATGATCCTAGTCAAACTCAACAACCTGTTGAAGTTTTCACTGATGATGAAGAAGAGGATGAACTTGTTCCTCGAAAGGAAACTATAACTCCTGAAATACCGGTACCTAAACCCTACAAACCCAGAATTCCATACCCTCAACGCTTAAGAAAAGAAAAGATGAAAGCTCAGTACGGAAAATTTCTTGACATAATTCGAGATGTTCGAATTAATGTTTCTCTTGTTGATTTTTTAGCCGGAATGCCCAACTATGGAAAATTTCTTAAAGAACTTGTTAGTAACAAAAGTAAGCTCGAAATTTCAGCAACTTTCCTTAATGAAGAATGTTCAGCTATCGTTCAGAACAAAATTCCACCAAAACTCGGAGACCCAGGAAGTTTCCTGATTCCTTGTACTTTCAGTTAAACATTCTCATGCAATGCTTTAGCCGATCTTGGTGCTAGCATTAATTTGATGCCATATTCTCTCTATGCTAAATTGTCCATTGAAACGCTTAAACCTACTAAGATGAGTGTAAGGTTAGCTGATCGATCTTTCCAATATCCTGTTGGAATCGCTGAAAACATGTTAGTTGAAGTTGGAAAATTCACCTTTCCAGTTGATTTCGTTATCCTAGAAACGGAAGAAGATAGCAAAGTACCCCTAATCTTAGGAAGACCTTTTCTCCATACAGCCGATGCAATGATTCAAGTTAAACAGAAACAACTGAATTTAGGAGTTGGCAAAGAAAGAATTATTTTCTCCATAGATAAGGCTATGAAACACTCTTACTCTAATGATGACACATGCTTTAGAATTGATGTTATCGATGAAATTCTTGAGGAAGATTTCGATGAATGATGTGTTTCGAAAGCTTTAAATTTATTAGACTAGTTTCACCATTTCCTTAATACACAAAACACATGGGTAAAAATATAACCCCCGTTTATAGCAAAGGTTTGAGGTAAGACCAGGTCGTCCCAAGAGAGGATGTTGTTTCTTATTTCTAGTTAAAGGTAACAAAATTAGATTCCAATGATTGTCACTTATCACTAAAACCGTTTTTGTTGGATTTAAGATTTTTGATATGTTTTCCCAATTAATATTAAAAGTATGTTTATTCAAGGCAAAGCACATGAGAATTATAAGAAGTAGCATCACAGAAGTTACATGGACAAAGCATAAAAGTAGAACATGATGGTTAATCACGTTAACTAATATATCTATCCTATGTAAAAGAATTTCCTTTCGGCCTTTGATTCTAGATACATAGAATGCATAAAGTATGGTCCAAGTATGAAGTATGAAACATGCATTTCCTCTAGTAAAGCCGTTAGACATGAGACTAGCCATTAAACATGTCATAGTCAAGGTTATCATTTGTTTTACTAAGCAATTCTCACAAGCGTAGCAATGAGTTGTTATAGACAGACAATTCATAATATAACCAAAATGATTGAATCTTTCGACCTTTAAGCAATCACAATGATCAATCAAGACAAATGATAAGAGACTAAACAATGACATATCAAATGCAAATATCTTAGATTCAATATTCATGATACAATTCTCATAACAATCATGGCAAAAGTGCCTTAAATAAACATAAGGTTACTACTCAACACTTAACATAAAGTAAAACGTGTAAACAAGTATTTCTAACATAATATTGAGTTTATACCGAAAGTACTCGTGCTCCAAAGTGTTTCTCCAAGTGTGGTTCTGACTTCTTAGCTAGTGGTTTTGGTGCAAACCACTACTAAACCGCTTCTAGTGATCAAAGTAAGATTTGTTGTTGTGGTGTATCTAAAACTCCGAATTAGGCTCCTATTTATAGTGTAAGTGCAACCCTAACTCGTCCCTGTAAAGTTATGACAAGCAAATGATCGGTCTTGCCATTTAAGTAGCTCATTAATGTAGAAAGCATAACTGCCATGTGAAGTATGCCACGCATTTGGTGTAAAACCGGCGAGCTTTATTTCGCGTAACCGGCGCTTATGTAGTATATAACCGGCGCACTTCATGTTCGACTCGTAGATATATAGTTGACCAAAGATGCCCGTAAGTGGCGCTCTTCCTTCATATAAGCGGCGTGCTTTAGTCCAAACTATGTCTTTTTCCTTTTTATGTTCACAAAGTCATCCATCTCGTGTGTTTCTCGTTACTTTCACCAGACCTTTGTCCTGCAAATATATTCTTATATTAAGTATCAAAAGTCCTAATAATAAGGTTATTTATCCTATAATTCATATAATATCGGGGGTATAAACATGTATAGTACGAGACTCATCAATGAACTACTAAATGAATTTAATCAATTACTATAATCAGTCGATGGAACAATCCTTGAAGACGAAGTTATGGCTGAATATGATCAATTGATGGTTATGACTGTAGAAGATAAAATTGAAAGTTCCGATGACGAGGATAATAATGAAGAAGAACCATCATTTGAGAAAATAATCTTTGACACTGAACATAAAGTTAGAAATTCTATTGAAGAACCACCAACTGATCTCATTCTCAAACCATTACCAGACCATTTGGAATATGCTTTCTTGGAAGGAGAATTGTTACTTCCAGTCATAATTTCATCTAAACTCTCTGATAGGAAGAAAGTAAAACTGATTTCAGTTCTTAAAAACCACAAAAGAGCCTTTGCTTGGAAAACAAGTGACATACCTGGAATTTTTTCATCTTTCTGTAAACACAAAATTCAGATAATGGATGATAAGAAACCAGTGGTTCAAAAGCAAAGAAGACTCAATCCGAATATGAAAGAAGTTGTCATGAAGGAAGTTGTTAAACTCCTTGACTCAGGAATCATCTACCCTATAGCAGATAGCCATTGGGTAAGTCCTATTCATTGTGTACCTAAGAAAGGTGGTATAACAGTAGTAACAAATGAAAATGACGAACTTGTCACAACTAGAACAGTCACTGGCTGGTGCGTATGTATTGACTATAGAAAACTAAATGAAGCTACCACAAAAGATCACTTTCCTCTCCCATTCATGGACCAAATGTTAGAAAGACTAGCAGCAAATGAATACTTCTATTTTCTAGACGGATTCTCCGGTTATTTCCAAATATCAATCGATCAAATGGATCAAGAAAAAACAACATTTACATGTCCTTTCGGAACTTTTGCTAATCAACGTATGCCCTTTGGCTTATGTAATGCACCTGCTACTTTTCAAAGGTGTATGATAGCAATTTTTCATGATATGATTGAAGAATCCGTGGAAGTTTTCATGGATGATTTTTCAGTCTTTGGAAATTCTTTCGATAAATGCCTAGGTAATTTAAATAAAATGCTTCAACGTTGCGAAGACGCAAATCTTGTGCTTAATTGGGAAAAATGCCACTTCATGGTCAAAGAAGGTATTGTGCTCAAACATAAAGTGTCAGGAGCAGGATTTGAAGTTGACAAAGCAAAAATTGATGTAATCTCAAAACTTCCACCTCCTACTAATGTGAAAGGCATTAGAAGCTTTTTAGGACATGCAGGATTCTATTGGCGATTTATTAAAGATTTCTCAAAAATTGCTCGACCTTTAACTAAACTTCTAGAAAAGGACGTTACCTTTGAATTCGATGACGAATGTCAAAAAGTTTTGAAGCTCTTAAAGAAAAACTCACATGTACACCAATCATAATAAGTCCAAATTGGAATTTACCATTTGAATTAATGTGCGATGCAAGCGATTTTACAGTTGGAGCTGTTTTAGGACAAAAAGATGGTAGACATTTCCATCCTATCTACTTAGCTAGCAAAACGCTCAACGCTGCTCAACAGAACTATACGGTTACTGAAAAAGAACTCATGGCCGTTGTATTTGCATTCAACAAGTTCCGTGCATATCTAGTTTTATCTAAAACTGTGGTCTATACAGATCATTCCGCTCTCAAATATCTATTTAAAAAGCAAGATGCTAAACCACGTCTTATTCGTTGGATTTTGCTTTTACAAGAATTTGACATAGAAATCAAAGACAAAAAAGGTGTTGAAAACGTAGCCACCGATCATTTGTCTCGTTTAGAAAATGAAGACGAAGAAATAGAAATTGAAATAGACGATAATTTTCCCGATGAAACTCTTAATGCAATCAGTTCTCTAGACACGCCTTGGTTCGCAGACCTTGCAAACTATCTGGCCGGCAATATATTACGAAAGGGAATGACTCACCAAGAGAAAAGTAAATTCTTCTCAGACTTAAAGAAATATTTTTGGGATGAACCATACTTATTCAAAATATGTCCTGACAGAATAATCCGTAGATGTGTCTCTGGACCTGAAACTCGTGCTATTCTTGATAAATGTCACCATAGACCTACCGGTGGACATTATGGTGCTACCGCTACCGCCAAAAAAGTATTTGAATCTGGAATCTATTGGCCAACAATTTTGAAAGAAGCACATACTCTAGTTCGCCTTTGCGAAGCATGTTAGAAAACCGGAAACATTTCTAAAAAGGATGAAATGCCCATGAATTGCATTCAAGTATGTAAAATTTTTAACATCTGGGGTATAGACTTTATGGGACCCTTTTCTAAATCATCAAAATTCGAATACATCCTAGTCGTTGTCGACTATGTCTCAAAATGGGCAGAAGCCCAAGCTCTTCAAACAAATGATGCCAAAGTTGTTATATCATTCCTTAAGAAATTATTATGTCGTTTTGGAATACCAAAAGCTCTCATTAGCGACAGAGGCACTCATTTTTGCAACAAATTGATGGAAAAAGCTATGAAAAGATATGGAGTTAACCATCGATTCTCTACATCATATCACCCTCAAAGAAGTGGTCAAATTGAAAATACTAATAGAGCTCTTAAAAGAATACTTGAAAAAACAATTAAAGAAAATCCTGCTGTTTGGTCAAGGAAATTGGATGATGCTCTATGGGCATTTAGGACTGCTTATAAAACTCCAACTAGAACAACACCATACAAACTCATATATGGTAAAGCATACCACCTACCTTTTGAATTAGAACACTGTGCATACTGGGCACTTAAAAATTGTAACCTAGATTTAATTGCAGCCGGTGAAAAACGAATGTTTCAACTTCATGAATTAGACGAACTACGCTTTTATGCTTATGAAAACTCTCGTCTTTATAAAGAGAAAACTAAAGTTTGGCATGATAGAAAATTAAAAATGAGAAAAGAATTCAAGAAAGGAAATAAAGTCCTCATATTCCAATCAAAGTTCAAAATCAAACAACCAAAACTTACAAGCCGTTGGGTTGGACCTTATATTGTTAAACACCAATATCCATCCGGATATGTTGAACTATACGGGCTTGACAATAAAAGTTTTATAGTCAATGGTCACAGGCTTAAATTATACCATGAGGAAGAAAGTTTCAACGATAGAAGGGAAGAATCAACACCCTTCTTCCCAAACGACTAAATCACCCTAATCACATGAGTCGAGCTATAGAATCTGAAATTAGCGCTTGGCGAGAGGCAACCCGTTACATTTTGTTTTATTTTCTTTTTTACTTATTTATTTAAACTTTGTTTAAACCACACTGTAAAACTTAAGTGTGGATGTATCTAAAAATATATAAAAAGAATATATAAAACCCCAAAACCCAAAAATATTTTCCATTTTTGTGTGTGTGTGTGTGTTTTTTATTTATTTATTTATTATTTTTTTTTTTGCAGATTATTATGAAGACCGCATTTGGGATAGCACAACTCTTCATGCTTTCTCATATGGCCCTGGAAGTTACTCTCTTTTTCTAGTAATATTTTTCCTATTTTTATATCCAGTTATAAACATTGAGGGCAATGTTCAACTTGAGTATGGGAGGGAGTCAAATAGTAAAAATATTTATTTCATAAAACCGATTATACGACTCAATCATTGCTTTCTACTACAAAACTTAAAAATTATATGTTTTCACAAGTTATTAAGGCAAATCCACTTGGATTGACACTATAGCTAGACACATTTTGATTCACCACAAATGTGAGATAATTATAAGCCTTTATAAGTGTATATCTGCTACACTTTCTCCAAAACATATGAGTGAGCCGACGATTTAAATTAGCTCTAGAACATGCACTTATACATCAATAACGAATGCCGTAGTGAGATTGCATTTTTTATGCTTTATAGACAATTTTATATGATATTGAGGCAAATTTAGGATTTACACCAAATAGCCATCCTATGAAATCATAATCTAGTTAACTACACTGGTCACTAGTATATTCCAGAAATTAACCCTCTAGTGCTCATTTTTAGTGCTATTGCCACTTAGAACAACATGCTGAGCCTAAGCCTTTTCCTTATTTTTAAACCAAATTACTTATGCTCAAAATGAATGAAGATTGATTGATTATTGCTGCGAAATGAGAAAATTGTGAAAAAGAAAAAAGTTATGCGAAATGTTGAAAGAGAAAAAGAATTTGAGAATTTATGTATGATGAAAAGTTAAAGAAAGAAAAAAAGTTATGTTGGAAAGAAAAAGAGAAAGTATAAAAATCTTTGTATATTGATGACCAGCAGCTGCTTATTAGTATATTCTTCTACAAATCCTACAGAAACAACAAGAAAAATTATCCATGCCTTGCTCATAACCTTAATCCCTAAGCCAACTCAAAAAAGTCCTTGTTGGGGTATAAAAGATCAAAGTACTGATGGACCATCAAAGTGCTGCTCTTCAGAGTACTGCTGAAGTATTAAAGTCAAAGTACTGCTAGTGATCAAAGTACTGCTCGTTGATAAGTCAAAGTACTGCTTGAAGATAAAGACTGAATATATTATTAGAATTAGAATATTATGTAATCTAGAATATTCTATAGTTAGAGATTGTATACTTGTCGTTCAAGTTATGTAAACCGACTAGGGTTTTCCTTGTGCCTATAAAAGGATCCCTATGTTGGCATTAGAGATAAGAGCTTTACGAATATGATTTAGAGATAAGTTAGAGTTGTAATAGTCTGCATTCTACAAGCAGATTTAAGGTGTTAATATAATCAAAGTTTGGTTAATTTTTCTTAGCTTTGTTAAGTAATTCCGCATACTTAATAGAGTAATTCAGTGTTTCATTGTTAGTAGATTAAGATTTATCCAAGGCTACTAAACCCTTAACAAGCTATATAATAGTTTGGTCAGAGTATAACGATCCAACAGTCCTCATTGATATCATTGTCTGGTGCTTACGCCTTGTCGGAGTTGTCTTTGTGTTCTGTTGATATGTGTCTAATTACACATATATTTTACCTTATTTAACCACACAAAAATGACCAAAAACACCCGAAAAGACCATATAATGTTATAAATATCCTTGGAATGTGTTTTTGTGTGTTTCAGGTACAAATGGATTGAAAACAAGGCAAATCTGAGCAAAACAGAGATTGGATGGGAAAACGGAGCTAAACGGAGCAATACCGGATCGATTCGACACAATTTGGAGCATTTATTGAAGAATTGAAGAGTTGAAGGCAATCCCAGGACATAACATGGGGGTGAGCATAGAAAACCTAACCAAAACTCATATTTACCAAATTGCCCTTAACCCGATCCAAAATTACCTTTTACCCTTTTACCCGAAGCTTAATGTCAAAATCATTTTCAAAAATACAACTCAAAAACCTTTTTCATTTCAAATCCATTTTTTCAAAATAAAATCACAAAAATATTTTGTCAAAACTCTTTACTAAGTATTTTGTTAAAAACTTTTTTTTTTTTTAGTTTACATGATTATTATTATCATTATTAGAAAAAAAAAAAAAAAAAAAAAAAAAAAAAAAAAAAAAAAAAAAAAAAAAAAAAAAAAAAAAAAAAAAAA
>LBNU01015417.1:0-10275 GCA_014162995.1 Artemisia annua
CAAAGTCCTTGTTATGTATACCCTGGTAGGCAAGCAAAATTCTTGCATAATTTCTTCTAGTTTGGATGTCAAGTAAGATTTTGTCCAAAATTCTTGCATAATTTATGTTAAGTAGCTACAATGGCATTTGGTTGTTGATTCTTGTTTATGTATGTTCATCTAAGGTCAGTAGAAGTAAATCTCTCAGTTTTCTAGTTTATAAAAGTTGCTAACTGATTCCTGCATTTTCAGGTTCTGAACATGTGGCAGTAGAGGAAACTCAGGAAAGTGACTTGGCATCTATGGAAATTGTTTATAATCAACTTGTGATAGTGATATTTGGGTTCTTCTTGACGAAATTATTCAGTACTTGTACATGTATCTCTTTGTAATTCGAGTTCTGTGTAGCATTAATACATGGAATCTTGTTATATGTAGTTCCAGTTCTGTGAAATAAATATGAAAATAAAAGCTATAATTACCGAGTTATAGTTTTAGCTATTTTTGTCAAACATATTTAAAACTAAACGCATTATTTTCAGCTTCCATTAGCTTCTTCTCGTATAAGCTTTAACTCAAGACTGTATTCACACACTAATATTGAATTTGGAGTTAAAGTTGGAGCAGAAGCTTAAACTAATGTCACCAAACACACCTAATATTTACACACTTTCAATAACTTGTGTGAAAAACAAAACTTATTTAAAGGAAGCTCTTATAAGCTTACATAAGCTTAAAAATGAGCAAAAAATGAGCAAAAAAGGTAGTTTTTATATCTATATTTCTAGCATGAGTGAAAGGAAAAAAAAATTATCACACTTTCATTTTAAAGTAAGCTCTTATAAGCTTACATAAGCTTGTTTCCAAACACTTTCATTCACAAATATCTATATTTCTACTCAAATATTATAACACACTTTCATTTACAGACTTTCATTCACAAATATCTATATTTCTACTCAAATATTATAACACACTTTCATTTACAGACTTTCACTCACACACTCTTTCACTCTTCCCTCACACACACTTTCACTCAAACATTCACACTTGCATTCACACACTTTCATCCGCCGCCTGCTGTCCGCCATCCGCCGTCCTGTTTAAACTCCGATTACGTGAGTGTCTAAACTCCGATTACGTGAGTGTTTGGCTGATTGCTAATTTTTCCCTAATTTTTGCCCTAATTTTGAATGTATACGTGAGTGTTTGGCTGATTGCTAATTTTTGCCCTAATTTTGAATGTATACGTGAGTGTTTGGCTGATTGCTGATTTTTCCCTAATTTTTGCCCTAATTTTGAATGTATACGTGAGTGTTTGGCTGATTGCTAGTTAATTACGTATTGTTGTTGTTTATGAATTTCTAGTTAATTGTTACGGTTTTTGAACGAAAAGTTGTAGGTGGATATATTGTTAAGGCGAGCGTGTATAAATAACGCAATTAGTTAATATATTGTTACGGATGTATAATGCAGTTAGTTTTAGTTAGTTGACGTCGGATGTAGTTTAATTGTAAGCTGTAATGTAAATGTAATTAGCGTTTTTATATGAGAAGTTGAAAGTGAGAATAGCAGATGAAATTTGGCGCGATTAGTCTTGAAATTTGGCGGATAGATAATGCAGTTAGTTAGTTTTTAGTTGGTTACTTTATGTAAGTAGAGAAATGGTATTGTAACCAGATTAGATTTGAAGACCGTAAAACTAAAGTTCTGGTTGTTTTTTGTTTTGTTTATGAGCCACTCTGTAACTTTACTTATGTATTAGCTTATATCAGCTTGCATGTTGACTATCAGTTATGATATAATGAATGTTCCAAATTGCGTTTTTATCGGGATGTGTATTGGACCAACTGGCTACTCACTGATTGGAGTCCGACCTTTTTGTTAAATATATGAAGTATATAATTATTTATAGAGTTTGTAAGCAAATGACAACTGAATGGTGAATCATTTGCTTTTCTAATCACACCTATATTGCTATAATGTATTTCATTTATGTTTTAGCAAGTAATTTGTTTACATTTGACAAAGTTATAATTAAATATCTATAGAGGATGGGTAAACGTAAAAGGCTACACATCATCTCTGTTAGTGAAGTGCAACAACAACCAATTGAAGTGGAGCATCCTAGTGAAAAGAATCTAAGTGACCAAAGTAATCTTATTCATTTTTTTCTTTATGTTGTTAGCTATGTATGTTATGAATGAAATCTGGACGGAAGATATAGAATTATACATTTCTAAAAATCATTGCAATAGGTTTTCCCAATCCTGCTGAAGCAAGTAGTTCCGAAGCATCTCATCAACAACATCCAAGTTACCAAATCCATGATACAACTTCAAGTGAAGCCACCACAAATAGTGCACAATCGGTTTCTGGTGATTGACTTATTCCCTTTCTTTGCGTTAACTTTAAGTAACTTGTATATGTATATGATGCTCTTGTGTAATTGCATTTTAACTTATGGTGTATGATACGTTTTAATTTTACTGCATATAACATTTTAACTTACGCTCATGTTTTTTCTAAAATGCAGGGTCACCAAAAAGGGTTCGAGGTCCCACTAGAAAGCAGGCTATATGGGATATGGTCAATGACCGGATTGTGGTTAACTTTGATGAGACTGGAAAACCTGTGGGGGATGAAGGGAATGAGTTGACTAATTTTTTGGGAACACTAGTTAAGATGCCACAACATGTGTCCATAGATTGCCGAGACTGGAGGAAAATTTCTGAAGATAAGAAAGAATATTTATGGAGCATTGTGACGGTAATCACCCTTAACATCAATTTTACAGCTTTTTAAAATCCATATTAAATGAGTTAGTGTTAGGTATGACTCTCGTGATGTAATGATATCCTTCATTTGCAGGAAAAGTTTTCTTTTGAGTCTGCTGATATAGAGCAAATTCGCGCGTAGGCCTTGTCTGACATGGGAAATAAATTGAAATCTTGGAGATATGAGCTGAAAAAGAAGTTCTATGATGAAAGTCTGACAATTGAAGAGATCGTTGCTTCCAAAAATGATGAAAGGGTTGATAAAGAACAGTTTAAAAAGCTAGTAACTCATTGGTTTGCTAAGAAAACTCTGGTACCTGATACTTCCTTCAATTGTGAAAATATGGTAATGTGTCTAGTTATAAGATTTCAAGCTATTGTTAATATCGACATTGATAGGTGCAAAGTGAGACAAAGAAGACCATTCGTTCAAAGTCGAATGAGCCACATGTGACGGGAACAAAGTCTTTTGCTAGAATTACTCATGAAGAGGTGATTTCATTTCCTTTTCTTACATAAAGTATATATGAATCTATGCTACTTGATATCCATTTCTGTGGTCTTTCTTTCCTCAAAACACTCTTGAGTATTTGTGATCTGTGTAACTCGATACAACAATAGAACAGTACTTAATTAGGTGAGTTTAGCATGATTTCTGATTAAAAAAATTGTCTTATGATATTGCAGACACAAAAGAATAATGGTGTTGCACCGTCACGTGGAGGGTTGTACTGTATAAGTCGTACCCGTCCAAATGGAAGTATTTCGAGTGAACCAGCTGCTAAAGTCATAGTATGTAATCTGCGTCTTTTGTTAAACATGTCGTATACCTTATTCATATACTTTGTTTAACTTTATGAAAACATTTAGGGTGCATTGAAGAATATCAGCAACACGACTACTAGTAGCTCACATGTAGGGCTTCTCAACTGGAAAGATGACGACTTGGCGAAGGTTAAGGACCAGAAAAAAGAGGTCATATAAGATGTAGAGGGAAAATCATAAAGGCCATTCGCAAAGGATCTTGTGCTTCACAGGTACCACAACTGAAGGCTCGTGTTAATGAACTTGAAAATGAAGTGAAGGAACTGAGAAAGACACAAAAGGAAATGGCTCTTTTTATGGCTTCTTTCAAGGTACTTAATCTAACCTTTCAAACATCTTTGATGGTTTACATACACTTGTAAATATATATACAAGTTTGATAGTAATGCTTGAAAATTTGTTATGTTTTGAGTGCATGCTGATATTTCAATGTAAATAATATCAGGCTGCTAATGGTTGTCCTCGTGGAAAATCGACAATATCTCGTGCAAGTTCCTCTAATCACTGTCTTGGTGGAAACACAACATCAACTCATTCAAATGTTGATATGCATTGTCCTGGTGAACACTCAACATCATCTCGTGCAAGTGCCTATAAACGTTGTCCTAGTGGAAACATGACATCTCGTTCAAGTGAAGATTTCAGTTCTGGAAATTAAGATAGGACACGCTGAGGTTACTCCTTTTCATTTCAGGCAAGTATTCCTTGTTTTTTTTTACAAATTTTATACGGACTTTTATTAGTTTGACTTCAATTAGAGTTTTTTTTGCTAGAAATGTTCTTAGGCTCATCGTTTCTTTTTCTACTTTCTGCTCTTTTTAATTGAAGGGATTAGCATAGATTTTGCAACCTAGTTATATTAGATGAAACGGCTACTACTAATACTCTACATCACAGATTTATTAAGATTTGGCTTAGCAGATAAATCTAATAATGGTTAGATTTTGCAGCCTAGTTATATTAGCCGTTTCATTTTACGTGTAAAGTCTAACACCAGAAACAATAAATCTGCTAATAAATCAGTTTCTGTAAAGTCTCATTTGTTTACACTACTGTGACGTTACTGCTTTTCAGAGTATTACTACTGCCAAATTCTCATTTGCTCTTGTTATACTTCTTTTCAGGTTACTGCTTTTGCAGATGTCTTTTGTGGATGTGCAGCTGTTTGATGGAGTTCGTGTAGGGCATTTATCCAGAATTTTTTTTCTTTGTTATCCTTGTTTGATGTTGGTCATATCTGGAACCTTAAGGTCCTGAATACTTTGATTCATATGTAGCCATATACATTTTGGAAATAAATTTACTTTGTGGTTTCATATATGTGAATTTCTTATAAATTCATGTTTTATATAGTTTGCAAACAAATACACAATAGAAATGAAAAAAATGCAGGGAAAATGCAATAGAAATGAAAGAAAAAAAAATGATTGTTCAAGTCTTTTAGTGACTGAATAATTCAATCACTAATAGATTGTGTTAAGTTTTTCTTTCGGAACCTATATTGACACATAACAATCAGACATAAAATCTAAATGACCTTTTGTGACTGCTATTAAGCGTCAAAGAAGACTTTTAGTGATGGCTCCTCTAGTGTCTCTTTTTCTTTCAGTGGGAGAAGACCAAAATGACTATAGTGACTGATTTTATGCTTTTTCTGACACTTTTAATCAGTCACTAATTGTCATTTATCTTGTAGTGTCTCTTCTTAGTGGATCCATTCCCAAGAGTTTATACCTGGTGAATATACTAGAGAAACATTAGAAACTGCTCTTACTCTCTTATTGCCCAAGTTCACTGTGTTTATGTGGTTCTAAGAAAGTAGAATAACCATTGCAGAAAAAGAAAAAATCTGGTCCGTCAAAGTAATGATATTATCAACCATTTGCAATGGAGGAAACAAATTCACATGAAAGAATGGTATAATTTGTAAACTGCATGCCGTATAATCGACTATTGATGAGTGTGTAAATACTCATCATTTTTACCTAATCTGAACTGCCAAAACATCCAAAAACACCAAAATATGCATCAAAATAGTGAAAATATCCCAGGGTTGTGTTTTATATGTTTTAGATGCAAAATGTTTGAAAACAAATGAAAAACGAACAAAGTTTGCACAATTGGCAGTTTCAGTCCCTCAACTTTCACAACTTGTCAAATCTAGTCCCTAAGAATTTATTTTGAAAGAAAAGTCAACCAAAGTCCTTAGAAAATCAAAAGTTGTCATAATTAGTCCTTTGATGAAAAGTTTCAAAAGTTTACAAGTTTAGTCCCTGAACTTTGCAAAGTTGTCAAAAATAGCCCCTGGGATTAAAATCTTTTGGAAAATTACAATTATGGTCCTTGTATTATGAAACTTTGGCAAAAATAATCATTGGGTAAAAAGTTTGGTGAAATTACAAGTTTAGTCCCTCAAGTTTCAAAATTGGCAGAAATGATCCCTGGTAAATTCAAAAGTGGAAAAATCAACAAAGGTCCTTGTACTAGTCATCATTGGCAAGAAAGACCCCTGTGAGAACTTTGGAAAAGTTGCAAGATCAGTCCTTGGAAAAACAGAAAATTACACTTTTGGTCCTTGTAATTCTATAACACCAAACGGACCCATTATTACTACCCCATTAAATCCAAATCCATCCAGTCCAAAAACAAAACCAGTCCACCCATTTTTATTACCCCTTGGCCCAACCTTCCCTGGCCCAACAAACAAACCCAACCCTTTTACTAATAAAAAAACCCACCCCGTTTTCCCCCCTTGGTCAAATAAGTCAAACACACCCCTCTCCCTCCCAACTTGCCTGCACACATCACATCCACCACCCCCACCATGTCGACCACTTCCACCGCCCAAACCACTCACCTCCACCCTTTCACCTCAGCATTTAATGCTACCACCCCCTGTTGCAATTTATAAAATGCAATTTGCATTTTCTGTTTTGGCGCCAAAATGATCCAATGGTCAGGATCACCCTTCTCTCATCCAATGGTCCATATTTTTGATGGGATTTACTCAGAGACATCCAAGGAACCCNTGTCAAAAATAGCCCCTGGGATTAAAATCTTTTGGAAAATTACAATTATGGTCCTTGTATTATGAAACTTTGGCAAAAATAATCATTGGGTAAAAAGTTTGGTGAAATTACAAGTTTAGTCCCTCAAGTTTCAAAATTGGCAGAAATGATCCCTGGTAAATTCAAAAGTGGAAAAATCAACAAAGGTCCTTGTACTAGTCATCATTGGCAAGAAAGACCCCTGTGAGAACTTTGGAAAAGTTGCAAGATCAGTCCTTGGAAAAACAAAAAATTACACTTTTGGTCCTTGTAATTCTATAACACCAAACGGACCCATTATTACTACCCCATTAAATCCAAATCCATCCAGTCCAAAAACAAAACCAGTCCACCCATTTTTATTACCCCTTGGCCCAACCTTCCCTGGCCCAACAAACAAAGCCAACCCTTTTACTAATAAAAAAACCCACCCCGTTTTCCCCCCTTGGTCAAATAAGTCAAACACACCCCTCTCCCTCCCAACTTGCCTGCAACACATCACATCCACCACCCCCCACCATGTCCACCACTTCCACCGCCCAAACCACTCACCTCCACCCTTTCACCTCAGCATTTAATGCTACCACCCCCTATTGCAATTTATAAAATGCAATTTGCATTTTCTGTTTTGGCGCCAAAATGATCCAATGGTCAAGATCACCCTTATCTCATCCAATGGTCCATATTTTTGATGGGATTTACTCAGAGACATCCAAGGAACCCTAATTCTCAAGTATAAAAGGAAGAAGATGAAGAGAGAAGAGTGTGTAGTTTTTAGTTGTAATTTTTATGTCGAATTAGCTTAATTATCAAACTCAGTTGTAATTTCAAGCTTTCAAGTATTGTATCAAGTGTTTTTAAAGTTAATCAAATTTATTTCAATCTTCAATTTCATTGTTCTATGATAACTCAGTTTGTGCATTTTCAAAAATTCAAAAATCTCATCTTAGTCTAATGTTGTTAGTATCTGTCGTATTGGACTCTTAAGCTCACTTAAGCTCCTAGAAAGCTTATAAAAGCTTTTAGAAACCATAAAACACAGCTTAGTATCAAAAACAGAAAAAATACAAAAAAAATCAAGAAAATACAGTGAAAAATAAAAAAATATTGAAGAAGAAAGAAGAAAGCTGGAGCACTGTAAATCTTGGATGGCAGTGGGTTAGAAGCTTCATGGGAAGCTATTAGGATTGGTATTTTGGTCCTTGGTACTTGTTTCTAGCTGGAGTGCAAATTGTAAGCTAATACTCAATTTTTCATTCCACTCAATTATTGCTTGTTTGCTGTTCTTTTGCATAAGTTTATGTTTCTTAGGTGTATTTAAGTATAATTCTAGCNAGAAAATTATATTTTTGGCTTTTTATTTAATTATTATTAATTAAAAACTACTTTTAACTATTTAATTATACTCAAATAATATTTAATATGAAATAAAGCTAGAAAAATAAAAATTTAATTTTTATAATTCTAAAATAACCTAATAATAATATTAAAACAGAAAAATATTTTTTTGAATTTTTTATGAATTATTATTAATTAAAAAGGATTTAAAAATACTTTAAAACTAGTTTTAATTAAAATAAATACTAAATGACTTAGGAAAATTATGAAATTTTTCAGAGAATTCCAAAATATTATTAAGAACCTAGGAAAAATAAAATTACCTAATTTAGAACCCTAATAAGTTGTTTTGGGTTAAATAAGCACTTAGGAAATAAGCACTTTTTAAGCAATTGATAAGCAAATTTAGCCAAACTTTCACAGAACCTTACACTATCCTAAATGAGCACTAAGGAACACAGAAGTTACAGAAAAGCACACAAATAAGCTGAATAAGTACTTATGCAGTTTACACAGAAATCAGTTTAAGGCACCCACTTAACAGCTTATTTTTAAGCACTAAATAAGCAAATTTTCTAAACCTAAAGGGGGCAAACTGTTAAACACCTAGGATACTACTCAGAAAACACAAAAGCCCTAATTTCCTAAACCCAATTGAACCTTAATTTAACCCTAATATAAGCTACTGTAGCAACTGAGGTTTTGATTCAAATGATGAACAGAGTTGGCTCAATATTGCAGAGCAAATTTAACCTATTGTTGGTGATTAGAATTTCTTGAAAATGATTGTGAGTAATCTTTGCTAGGTGATCTAACCCCAGAAGTAAAATTAAGCCTAACAAATAACCTATGATGCACTAAATTCACCCTAGAACAGACCCTTACTAAACAGATTTATGCCTAAGTTGACTTTCTAAGTGTAATAGAAAGTTGACTAATCCTAATCTCTACTGAATCAAACTTAATCTAAATGATGTATTAGACTTGTTTATGAGTTGAGAAACCTAAATTCTATTATATTGTATTAATCCACCAAGATCACAGTTGCAAAAACATAAAACATGAGCACAGATTAGAGCATAATATATGATTTTGACTTTTTGTTGTTTGAGCACCTAATTTTATGGCCAAGTTAACTTCTACTGACCTAATGTAGTTTACTTATGCAGCAAAATCAACAAAAGAGCAACAAAAGCACACTAAACCTTACTAACCCAAACAACCCTTTATGACCTGTTTCTACTCTCTTTTGAAGGTTTAAGCTTGGATTATCAAACCTAATGATTAAAATAAGTTCCTTAACTGTTTTTAAGACTAGCTAAGCACTGAGATTACACAAAGAACAACAAGTAAACCAAATTGCAGTCTAGGCTAACTTATGGCAGTGGGGACTGAGTTTTATACTAAAGCTTATCCTAACATAACACAAGCACTGATTTACCTTCCTAACAACTAACTTAAACTAAAATAAGCAGATATTAAGCTACTAATAAAGGGAATGCAGAAATTATAAAGAAAAGCTTACTTGTAATTGGCTATGAAAGGGAAAATGCTACTGGATACTGAACCAAACCCACAAAAGCTATGGAATAGCTTTCAAGAGCTTGTGAGAATGAAGCTATGAGCTTGTACAGCTTATACCACCTTACTATACTACTAAATTTTATTATTATTATTTTTATTATTTTTTTTATGCAATAAAGCTAAGTAAATACACAAGTAAAGCTTATAAAACTGTTTAGAATGCTTAAGTGAACTTAAAGAAGCAGAAAGTTAGAAGCTTTAAAGGAAAATAAGGGCTTATGAGATTAACTGCTAAAAACGGATGTGAAAGGTAAATTGCAAGGAAACTTTAGATTTTATTAAATGAAAAGCAGAGTTACACTAAGAACTTGAAAACATTACAAAGGAAATGGAATTTTAACATAAGCTAGCTACTCAAATCCTACACACCGAACATGAACAGGGCATCCCCTTTTATAGGTCTTCAAAGGCGGTGGAATGCTTTCATGAAGCTTGTAGAAGCTAATTTACAGCCACATGTTCTTATCCCACTGGAAATTTCTCGAATTTGAGCATGCTTATCCTTGGTCCTCTTCCAGGTTCTTCTAGCCAATAGGCTTTCTTCAATTATCCTCGTTGGCAGGGTCTAGAAGGCTTCTGACATGTTGGCAGGGTCTAGAAGGTCCTTGTGAATATTCTAGTACGAGGTTTCTAGGTTTTACAGTGGTGAAGTGGGAGGGGATGATGAACAGTGGGGTGAAAATGGCGGGGTGGGGTTATTTGTTTTAACCGGGTGTGGGTTGTAT